>QFEY01002176.1:0-58683 GCA_003316435.1 Russula virescens | reverse complement strand
CAGATCTTCATGACAAGTGCTGTCACGGTGGAAGCTTTGAATACTAGTTTCTGGAACGAGATTGAAAAGCATACGCACGCAGGTTACGCAGCGCTGCAGGATCTGGAGCGTCGCGGAGAACTAACATCTTGGTATGTGAGAGATAGGGTGGGTTGACTAAGTGGGCTTGAGATAATGGTGCTGCTCTTTTACCGCCCCCTGGGGGCTACAGTTTAATAGTTGGGATGGATTTCGCATTGTGCTGTGCAGCCTGTGCGGAGTCGCCTAAATTCGCCCGGTTTGAAATTGCGAATGGCTGCAATCATGATGATGGTCGAGCGTGTCAATCTTAAAACCACAACCAGGTATATTGACGTTGACGTGATTCCAAGATGTGTATGTGTAAGCAGCATAGCGCTCGGCCTTGGCTTTGTCATCTATCTAGTCGCTTTGTCAACACAACAATAGTACAATAATTCCCGTATAAGTATCCCCGTTTATCCCAGCATGTTGAAAGAATCTATCAAATGGAACTAGCAATTGCGATGCGCACACGCACCATGCCCACATCCACGCATCGCCTCGCCCAAAGAGCCCGAGCAATTGACTAGCGCATTCTCGCCCTGACGATGCGCGCTGCCCTAAAACACGCACCGCGTCCAAGTCGCGCACCGGCATTTCGCCTGCTCCGATCTCCCCCTTACCCAGGCCCTCGCGCCCTTTCCCTAGATACCCATATAATTATTTGCATTCCATTTTTCGCTCGCGTCGTCGGGCCGAAGTAACCGGTTCGCGCGTCCCGCGTCGCCTCTCGCTGCTTCTCTCTCAGGCTCTTTTTCCTTCCCTTTTCTCGTGCCTCGCTATCCTTCTCTTTCTCTGGACTCAGCAGCACAGCTTTGCATGTAAATATCTCTGCTTGAGGATTGTATGAAAAGGGCACTGCATCCTCGATGGATAGAAGCGAACGACGCCCGCCTTTTCCCCTTTATCTGAGTCATAATCTGACTGATTCTGTTTCATGTGAACGATCACGCCACCTCCCACTGTGTCAATCCTTCATTTTCTTATTCTTTTCATTTTCGTATCTCATCCCTCATCTTCTGGCAAAAGGATCGGCGTTGCGAGGCCCTATCTGCCTTGTTTTATTTTGTTTGCGTCCGTTGTCTATATGGCTGTGCGGGTCACCCAGTCCTCGTATCTGTCTCTCCTTGCACACAATCTTTCCCGTCCTCCCTGAACTTACGAGTGTGATCCTTTGTGCTACAGTATCCCAACGGATCAACTTATTACCTGGAATGAGATGTGGTGGGTTTCCTTTCAGACCATCTCCGCATCAGTCAAAACTCTCAGCTTCCTCATAAATCAGCTCAAGGGCGTTCATCACATCCGACTAGAACAAGTAACAAACCGTCGAGTCGAGACGACGTTAATTGCAACCGCAGGAACCGATCGACAATCAACGTCGGCCAACTCTGGATCACGCTTGCAGTACCGCATCAGTTTATTATGGAAAAGTAGATTAGACGGTTGCAACGAACGAACGGCCCTCAGGAAGTATGTTATACTGTATGGGTAGATTGGGTTATTAGGCTAAATATATGAACTCGACCATATGAGGACACCCAGAAAGGCAAATCTTGCACCAAATGTACAGGCTTACTACACAAGTAAAATAAAACAAACCGCTTCTTGTACTATGGGACGGATTTTACCATACCATTCTCTAGGTCATGGCCTATAGCAGGTCCATTCTGAGAGACACATCGCCGCCCGTCTATGCTAATACGTGAGTCACGTTCGCTTAATTGCAACCCTAGGTACTGTTCGGCCATCGAGTGCTTGTCCTCAATCCTCTCGAGTGTGATCTGTATAGCGGCTATATCGGGAGTCCGCGTCTTCTTCGGGACGGGGACGGGGCAAGTATCTTTCTGCACCGTGTTGAACTTGCTACAAGGGAAACAACAACAGTGAGTGCAGAGAAGGAAAGGAAAGAGAGCATGTCTCACATTTCAGTTGACTCTGTAGCGAATTCTACCAGAGAGCGATGCATCCGTGTCGCAGTAATTGATATTATGACCATCGAGGGAAACTGCAGTAGCTGTGTTCAAAAAATTCGGAGACGTAAGCGACTGGTAGCCCCCTGTTCACTTTGGGGAACATACGAGGTTAATGTCCGCTGAGACGGAGTGCAGAAATGTCCACGATCAATATTCTTCATCGATAAGTTATCGAGAGAAAGGGACTACCATTCAGATTCAAAATGATGAGCACCTACACCGAATAATGAGGGTCAAATCTTCGAACTAAGAAAGGTGTAACAAGTGAAGCAACATACCACTGGCGGGACCTCGGCCAAGGTACCAAGCATGAGCCAAGCAACGCCCTTAAAAGCGGCGATATAAGGTGAGCCGAGAGGACTACTGTGAATGAAATGACCACCCTTCATACCTGCTTCCAGAGAAGGCCTTGTAGACCAAACCAACTGCTTCCATATCGACGAAAGCGGAATAAGCCAACAAGAATAGTGGCAAGCAACAGGATGTCAGTAGTGAGGGTCACGATAAGGGACGGTTTGATGCCATCGGGGTTACTCAAAGCACATGAGTGCGTGTCAGGTAACCATGCGAAGTGGACCTGCGGAAGGTATACAGTAAGCCCAAAGTCTGAGGTAATCAAAGATAGATACTCACCCTTATGATACCTGGCCACATACGATTGCCTGGGTTTCCGGATGCTCTGCAGAAATGGAAGAGATCTACCTTGGAGAAGGAATGCAACATTTGTCACCCATAAGCAGATCGCGATCCCCACGACTGCCTTCTTGTAGTTCCAGATCGCAATGCTGTCACCACGTATGAGTGCCTGATCTATAAAGATGGCGATAGTTCAGATGAGCAGATGGGACATACATGCGAAGAAGAAGTAAGAACGAAGCCAAGGCAAAGGCTAGATAAGTGAAGGTCTGGAAAAGAACAGACAGGACGAAGCGTCGTTTCTTTAGGTGACTGAGTGGGTTGGAGAAGTGTTGACTCACAAAGTGAATCTTAGGTGTGACCTTAATTCGGGTCATGGTCAGTCATGGAGAGAAAGTGAGTCAACAATAAAATCGGGGCCAAGCACTACCTCGCAGTTTTCCCTAGTCCGGACGTTCATGCATACAAGCAGAAGAATGAGGGACAGAAGAGTGGACACGCGTGTAAGAGAGTAAATCTTTCGACAAGTAATTAATCAATCAATCCATGCACCCTGGTCGGAGGATGAAACCAGAAAAAAGTCGTCATCACGTACCCATATTGACCACCGGTGGGGGCGATGCCCTCTGATAACTCTCCACTCGTACCCAAGCGTAGTTAAGTACTCCCAGCTATGAGTTGAAGACGGACTTCAGTGAGTGCGTATGACTAACGAGGGAGTAGACGGACAAATAGAGACCGGCCAAGGTGTGCCAAGTCTCCGTGGCCATCACTATCGAAACTCTGAATCCTAATTTCGGAACTGAATTGAAGAGTGTACGCACGTAAGTTATGCGGTGCTGCAGGAGCGCGGGGGAGTAGCATCCTTGCAAGTTAGCGATGGGATGAGTCGACGGCGTAGGCCTGAAAAAAATAGTGCTGCTCTTTCACTGCTCCTGACTACCGTACGCCGGTGACATTTATATGGTTGGGTAAGTCGCTCATTCCCCAATTTGAAATTGCGATTTGGATTTGATGATGAAACAGGGGTTGTGCATCATGCGCGATAGCAAAGATGCGCGGCTTTGGCCCGAGCATTGAGTTGTGAGCATGAGGATATCTAACATATCGCCGCAGATCTACAGATCCGCACCTTCAGGAAAATTATGTAATCGATTTGATTTGTCCTACGTGAGCGAGCTTCGCCTTCGAGACAGATGGACAATCATATTTCCTAGAGCCATCAGATGGACATAGAATGAAAATGGCCATATAGAGTCTCGAGAAGGAAGGAAATGAAACGTGTCGGACATTTTAGTGAAGGTGAAGCCAGATGGACCTTACGGAAGACGGACTCGGAGGCATCCAATTAATATTATGACCTAGAGGTAGGCTTACACGCAGAGGAGACCGACATTGACCGAGTGGAAAATAATGAGCTCAAAAAAGAAACATCAAAGTGACCTTACTTTGTGCACGCACGTTCAATGGCAACTGAGCGGCTATGACCATGTCGAAACTGGCCAAGAGTCCAAGTGTGGATATGATCAATAATGAAGCGATTCTAGTCTCAGCTTAACACACCAGGCCTGCTGTCTAGCAACACCCCTGAAGGCGTGCGGATAACAACATCCTGAGATGTAAACGGAAGCTTCTAGATGACAATAAAGCTTCCGCAGCAACTTGAGTAGTGATGTGCAGGGCAATGCTGCCGCGATGGCCGAGTTGCCCAGCGCGCCGTGTCCTAGCACTAGTGGTCGCGCAGCCAGCCCCGTTGGGGAGTCAAAAGTTGCTTCGACTTAAAGATGAGTGCCCTAGCGACGGTGGGTAATTAAATGGAGAAAGGAAATGGAACGTCGACTCACACGCCCCCTACACAGATCTTATGATTGGACCTTTTGAGTAGTCACATATGAGCTCCACCTATTCACACTGATTGGCAGCAATTGGACAACAAAGCCTTTCAGCACAAATACAGCACTGTAAGGGTGACCCCGAGCGCGGCCTGGCATGAAGCCAGTTATGCTGCCACGGATGGAGGGTACTACTGTAGTGGAGCTAATCTATGTCTGAGTCTGGGACAAATTGCACCGAAGCAGATCGAATTCTGGAAATTATATCTTAGTTTTAATGGCTCAGAAGATATCAAAAAGTTACATGCTCTTGTGGGGACTGATTCCAACAATATTAGAGCTATTCATAGCTTTCGATCCCAAGTTTTTTGGAGTAACAAACCCAGAATTGAGGTGACCAACTGTGACTACAGTAGTATCTGGGTAAACAACAGTAGCATTCAGCGCTATTCAGCAGTCATTCAGACTCGGCATGGTTGGCTTTGTCATCCAGCTCTTTGTCATCGATTCCTGTGTCTAAGTGAAATGCGAATCATGGCCAACTACGGTGTAAGACAGCACTTTGCATCACGTGCGTGGGAGGTTTAATATTGAGTCCCCGGCTGAGCGGCTGAAATCTAGGCGAGAACATGGTGAAAAAATGCCGATTCTGAAGTTTTTGTATTTTGGGCGCTTGTTTCAATTTTAGTCTTACTTTTTTGGTTAAGCGCCCTTAAAATTAGGCAAAATGAGATACAAAATGAGAGTTTAATTGATCAGGAACGGACAAAATAATGAATGTTTCACCAGAATAGATTGTAGGGTTGAGTGGAGGAGCATGGAATGCCTAGATGTCTGATACCTAGCATATGTGATTGTTTGATAACTCAATGTTCAGAAAGGTACTGAATGCATGCCAGGCTGCATTTGCGAATAAACAATATAAATCTCGCAGGAGAGTCAGTCTCCCGAGCGACATAATTGAGTTGCTGTATCTCTGGCTGCAGTTCAGCCGTATACAGGATCGGCCCGGCCCGCTGACACATCTTGCCCATATGCAGCAATGATTCAGCCGGTAATTCGTAATACTGGTATATTGTCATGCTCAGTTCCAGCTTGCACAAGCAGTAATTACAACCCTGGATACCTAGGGTACTTTCAAACTTGCATAAATACACTCTGGATATGTTTTTACAGTGTTTTCTACCGTGGGAAAATATTCAATTTCAAATTGTTTCAAATTTCCGAGGAAATGCGGGCGCTTAACATTTTTCAAAAAACTAACGAGTACATTCTATTCTACTTTTAAATGCGAACATTTTGCACTTTGTTTTATGGAATTTGGCCATGTTTTGAGGGAGGAGAAGACAAAACAAAATTTCGCTTGTTGAGAGGTCGGAAAATGCCGTCTTACACTATAGTACGCCATAAAATACGGCTCAAGTGAACAAAAATTCCTGTCTAAGTGTATCTCTGTTTATCCCATGTCAGAAAAATCTATCAAATGGAGCTGGCAATCGCGATGCGCACACACCCCGCTCCCACATCGCCTCACCCGAAGAACCTGAGCAATCGATAAGCGCATTCTCGCCTTGACGACCCGTGCTGCCTTAATACGTAGCCGACGCACCACCTCCGAGTTGCGCACCGGTATTTCGCCCGCTCCGATCTCCCCAGGCCCTCGCGCCCGCTGTCCCCTTTCCCTAGATACTGTTGTTTACCCACATGTCGGACAGCTCCCTGGATCCAGTCAGTCACGGCTGGTCACCTCAATTCTGGGTTTGTTGCTCCAAAAAAACTTGGGATTGAAAGCTATGAATAGCTACCTTCACCCCGCATTTAAATTATTTTATTAGCTCTTTGTGTTGAGCATAGGCATTGTGTCCGGGATCGTGTCCGGGCTATCCGACATGTGGGTAAACGACAGTACCCATAGCATTCCAATTTTCGTTTATTTTCGCGTCATCGGGCCAAAGTAACTGGTTCGCGCGGTCTCGCATCGCGCGTTGCCTCTTGCCGCCTCGCTCTCTTTTTCCTTCCCTTTCCTCGTTCCTCGCTATCTTTCTCCGGACTCAGCAGCACAGTTTTGCATGTAAATATCTTTGCATGAGAGTCGTATGAAAAGGGCGCTTCGTACTTGATGCTTGATGGACAGAGGCGAACGACGCCCGCCTTTCCCCCTTTATCTGTCTGATTATATTCCATGTGAACGATCGCGCCGCCTCTGTGGCACTGTGTCAATCCTTCATTAAGTTTCATTTTCTTATTATTTTTGTTTTCATATCTCATCCTTCATCTTCTGGCAAAAGGATCTGCGTCGCGAGGCCCTATCCGACTTGTTCGATTTGTTGTGTTTGTTATTTACGCTACATGGCCGTGCGGGTCACCCAGCCCTCGCACCTGTCCCTCCTTGTACACAATCTTTCCCGCCCTCCCTGAACTTACGAGCGTGATCCTTGTCGGATCTGCATTACAGTATCCCAATGGATCAACTTATTACCTGGAATCAGAAATGGTGGGTTTCCCTTCAAAGCATCTCCACATCAGTCAAAACTCTCAGCTTCCTCATAAATCAGCTCAAGAGCCTGAGCGTCTATCATATCCGACTAGAACAAGTAACAAACCGTCGAGTCGAGACGACGTTGATTACAACTGCAGGAACCGATCGACAATCAACGTTGGCCAATACTGGATCGCGCTTACAGTACCACGTCCGTTTATTATGGAAAACGGTCCTAACGAACGAATGGCCCTCGGGAAGTCTGCTATACTGTATGGGTAGATTGAGTCATTAGGCTAAATATATGAACTCGACCATATGAGGACACCCAGAAAGGCAAATCTTGCACCAAATGTACAGGCTTACAACACAAGTAAAATAAAACAAACCGCTTCCTCTTGTACTATGAGACGGATTTATCCATACCATTCTCTAGGTCATGGTCAATAGCCAGTCCATTCTGAGGGACACATCGCTGCCCGGACATGCTGATGCGTAAGTCACGCTCGCTTAATTGCAACCCTAGATACTGTTCGGCCGTCGAGTGCTTGTCCTCAACCTTCTCGAGGGTAATCTGTATAGCGGCTATATCGGAAGTCCGTTCCTCCTTCGGGACGGAGACGGGGAAAAGATCTTTCTGCACCGTGTTGCACTTGCTACAAGGGAAACGACAACAGTGAGTGTAGAGAAGGAAAAGGAAAGAGAGCATGTCTAACATTTCAGTTGACTCTGTAGCGAATTCTACCAGAGAGCGATGCATCCGTGTCGCAGTAATTGATATTATGACCATCGAAGGAAACTGCAGTAGCTGTGTTAAAAAATCCGGAGACATAAGCGACTCGTAGGCCCCTGTTCACTTCAAGGAACATACGAGGTTAATGTCCTCTGAGACGGAGTGCAGAAATGACCTTGGTCAATATTCTTCATCGATAAGTTATCGCGAGAAAGGAACTACCATTCAGATTCAAAATGACGAGCACCTGCGCCGTAGAACGAGGATGAGTCCTTGAACAAAGAAAGATATAGCAAGTTAAGCAACATACCACTGGTGGGACCTCGGCCAAGGTACCAAGTATGAGCCAAGCAACGCCCTTAAAAACGGCGATCCATTGTGAGTCGAGAGGACTATTGTGAATAAAATGACCACCCTTCATACCTGCTTCCAGAGAAGGCCTTGTAGACCAAACCAACTGCTTCCATAACGATGAAAGCGGAATAAACCAACAAGAATAGTGATAAGCAACAGGATGTCAGTAGTGAGGGTCACAATAAGCGACAGTTTGATGCCATTAAGGTTCCTCAAAGCACATGGGCGCGTGTCATTAGCAGGTAACCATACGAAGTGGATCTGCAGAAGGTATAAGCCCAAAATCTGAGATAATCAAAGATGGCCCGGGATACTCACCCTTATAATGCCTAGCCACACACGTTTGCCTGGGCTTCCAAGTGCTTTGCAGAAAGGGACAAGACTTGCCTTGGAGAAGGAATGCAACATTTGTCACCCATAAGCAGATCGCGATCCCCACGACCGCCTTCTTGTAGTTCCAGATCGCGATGCTGTCATCACATATGAGCGCCTGTTCCATAAAGATGGTGATAGGTCAAATGAGCAGATGGACATACATGCGAAGAAGAAGTAAGAACGAAGCCAGGGCAAAGGCTAGATAGGTGAAGGTCTGGAAAAGAACAGACAGGATGAAGCGCCGTTTCCTCAGATGACTGGGTGGATCGGAGAAGTGTCCGCTCACAAAGTGGATCTTGGGTGTGACCTTGATTCGAGTCACGGTCAGTCATGGAGAGGAAGTATATCGGCAATAAAATTTGGGCCAAGCATTACCTCGCAGTTTTTCCTAGTCCGGACGTTCATGCATATAAGGTGAAGAATGAGGGACAGAAGAGTGGACGCGCGTGTAAGAGAGTAAACCTTTCGACCAGTAATCAATCCATGCGCCCCGGGCGGTGGATGAAATCAGAAAAAAAAAGTCGTTATCACGTACCCATGTTGACAATCCGTGTTTGTGATGCCCTCTGATAACTTTCCACTCATACCCAAGCGTAGTGATGTACTCCCAGCTATGGGTCGAAGACGGACTTCAGCAAGCATGTATGGCTGACGAGGGAGTTGACGGACAAATAGAGACCGACCAAGGTGTGCCAAGTCTTCGTGGCTATCACTATCGAAACACTGAATCCTGATCTCAGAGCTAGATTGAAGAGTGTACGCACGTAAGTTATGCGGTGTTGCAGGAGCTTGGAGGAGTAACATTCTTGCAAGTTGGCGATGGGATGAGCCGACGGTGTAGGCCTGAAAAAAATTGTGCTTATCTTTCACTACTCCTGGCTACCGTACGCCAGTGATATTTATATGGTTGGGTAACTCATTCATTCCCCGATTTGAAATTGCGATTTGGGTTTGATGGTGAGACAGGGTCGTGCATCGCGCGAAAGCAACTTTGGTCTGTGCATTGTATTTATCCAAGTGCGGTGGTGGTGGTGGTGTCCTGTGACGAGCTGAGGGACTGCTGAGAGTTACGGGCGATTATTGCCGCACGTTTCAGGAAGCAGGACCATTATGTAAGCTTGACTGCTAACCTTGATGCCATGTGTATTATAGCAGCAGCTCGCTTCGCCTTCAAGCCGGGCAATCATATTTCCTGGAGCAGTCAGACGGAAATAGTAACGATAGTCCGGAGAAGGAAGAAAAATGAAACATTTTGGTGAAGCCAGACGAACTTGACAAAGACTATCTGTGGCAATTGATATTGTGACCGGCGAAGGGAGAATTACGTATTGATAGACAGAGAGGATTAAGGTAAAGGTGAACGCACACTCTTCTGTTTCACTGATACACAATCCTCATGAGTTTATGACAGAAAGTCCCACATGAGGGTTTTGTACCCCCGCCGGTACTCCGGGAAGGTTCGTACTCGCCTTATATGGACCCATATAGGCCCCGAGTTAGGCTTACGCACAGAGGAGACCGACTCGGACACTGACCAAGTGGGCAATAGTGAACTCAAAACATCAAAGTGATCCTACTTTGTGCTCCCATTATTCAGTGGCGACCGAGCGGCTATGACTGCCGGACCATGTCGAAACTGGCCAAGAGTCCAAGTGTAGATATCAATATTCAATAAGCGATCCTAGTCTCAGCCCAACACACCGGCGCTGCAACATTCCTGAAGACGTGCAGATAACAATATCCCGAGACGTAAACGGAGGCTTCTGGATAACAATAAAGCTTCCGCGGCAACTTGAATGTAGTAACGCGCGGGGCGATGGCCGAGTTGCCCAGCGCGCCGTGTCTTCTGTTAATACTACAGTAGTGGCCGCGCAGACTGCCTCGTTTGGGGAGTTGAAGTTGCTTCGACTTAAAGATGAGTACTGTAAGGGAGCGACATGCGCTAGCCTTGGAACCGGCATTATCGACGCCCGAATTCCGAGTCCATTCCCTGCCAGCCGACGTCGCAACTGTCTCATTCCTTCTCTATCTCCTTTAGGCTAAGTAGTACAGCCTCGAATGTAAATACCTAATATCTCGCGAATACAAAAGGGCGACGCGTCCTCGAAAGAGGACAAGCAAGCAAGCGAATACCGACGCATCCAACGCCCCGTTTACCCCCGAATCCGCGTGCCCTCTCGAGTCCCGCAACGCGTTCGCATCCCTCTGGGATTGCGGGCCCGTTCTCTCTTCTCTTTTTATCCTTCCACCCATTTTCGAACTCACAGCGTGCATCTTCGGATCTCGCGCTACAGTACCCTAGCGATGATGGGTGATTAAGTAGAGAAAGGAAACAAGGCGTCAACTCACACTGACACGCCCCTTACGCAGAACGTATGATAGGACCTTTCGAGTTGTCACGTACGAGTTCAGCCTATTGTAAGGGAGCCAGGTGTGCTAGGCTCGGAAAGCACATTCGCAGCGCCCTCGACGCCCGATGAGCCCGACAGACCCGAATCGGGACTGGCCCACAACGTGCCCCCGACACATCGACCTCGCCGTCTCTCCATTCCCGGCAAATCGGCATCACGAGTGACTCGAGCGCATTCCCCCCTCAATATCCCCTACTCCAGCCTTTCCCTTTCTTCTTGCTTGGCTCTAGTCTCGGCATCTCCTCCGTATTAGACCCTTTCCCCCTCTCCTTAGTGCACGCTCGATGTCACTCCCTTAGCTACCGAATTTTCTAGGTACCACTTGTATATACTAGTAACTGATCCTTCTGAATAAAAGGGCAGCTGTGTCCTCGACGGACAGCAGCGCAGCGTGGCACAAGAGCCAGCGAAGTCCCCATTTCCACTCCTTTCTTGTGGATCCCCTCTCTCGAGTGCTCCCGAATTGCGCTACACGGCCGCGCTGGACCTTCGGTCCGCGCGCCCGTCTATTCCTTTTTAACCTTCCGTTTCTTTGGACTCACGGGCGTGTCCCGATCCAACCTAACTCGGGACGCACGCCTACACTATTCACATTGATTGGCGGCAGTTGGGCGAAAAAACCTTTCAGCATAGATGCAGAACTGTAAGGACGCCCCCGAGCGCGGCTTGGCATGAAGCCAGTCATGCTGCTACGGATGATGGAGGGTACTACGTTAATAAAAATACCGTGACTTTTATGGTACGAACTTGAACCCAGATGTCAGAGGTGGAACACATCAATATCGAAGCTGATCACATGGAAGATTGATAGATGTCGCATTCGATTGACATTGCCAGTGACGGACATGGTGTCCACCTGCGCAGCAGAATACAAAATGGGTTTACGGGGTAGTATAATTACCAGGAATCCGAGTAGGGGATGGTGGGAGTCCCCTCCAGGACATCTCCATTTGGTCAGATTCCAATAAAAAAGTAGATTAGATGGTCGTGACCAACGAATGGCCCCAGGGAGTATGCTGTACTAGTACTGTATGGATGGGTGAGTTACACTAAATACAGAAATCGGGCTATTATAACTCGGAGAACACTCGAGCAGGCAAATCCTGCACCAAAATTTACAAATGTACAACTAGTAGAATAGGACAAACCACTTCTTTTGTATTACTGGACCGATTTTTCCATACCACTCTCCAGGTCGCGGTCTATAGCCAATCCATTCTGTGAGTCACATCGCCGCCCGTCCATGCTGCTGCACGAGTCTCCTTCACTTGATTGTGCTTCCAGATACTGTTCATCTGTCGAGGGCATGGATACAACAACCCGATCGAGCGTAATCTTGATAGCGGTGGTCCGCTCCGGCTTGGGGACGGGGCGAGTATCTTTCAGGACAGTATCGGGCGCCCTAAAATGGCAACGATGATAGTGAGTGCAGAGGAGGAAAGGAAACAAAGCATGTCGGACATTTCAATGGATCCGGAGGCGTAATCTACCAGAGAGCGATGCATCCGTGTTGCGACGATTGACATTGCGACCAGCGAGGGAAATTGAAGTAGCTGTGTTTGAAAGAGATATAAACGATCCAGAGCCCTCCGTTTATTTCAAGAAACGTACGAGGTTAGTGCCCTCTGAGATGGCGGATAGAAGGGATTTCAATCAATATCCTTTATTGACCAATTATTGAGGGAAATGAACTACCACTCAGATTCAAAATGACGAGTACCTGCATCGTAGGATAGGAGTCAGTCGATGAACGCTAGAATAGAGAGGAGAGGAGAGATAAATCCCGCGACATACCACTGGCGGGACCTCAGCCAAGATACCAAATATGAGCCAAACAACGCCCTTACAAACGGAAATAGACCGATGAGCGGAGACGGCTACTGTCAAAGGAAACTGCCATCCACATACCTGTTTCCAGAGGAGGCCTTGTAGACCAAACGAGCCGCCTCCATTTCGGCGAAAGCGGTGCAAACCAACCAGCACGGTGATAAGCAACAGGATGTCAGTGATGAGCGTTACAGTGAGGGTAAGTTTGGTGCCATTGACGTTGCTCGCAGCACACGCGCGCTCGTCGGGTAACCACACAAAGCGAACCTACATATGGATAAGCACAGAGCCAAAAATAACTGAAATGGATATTCACCCTTATTATTCCTACACGAACGTGTATGCTTAGGATGTCTGATGGGCTGCAGAAGGTGAAGCGACTTGCCTTGGAGAAGGAATGCGACGTTAGTTACCCATAAGCAGGTCGCGATCCCCACGACGGCCTTCTTGTGGTCCCAAATGGCAATGCTGTCACCGGGTATGAGCACATATTCCGTAGTGGTGGTTGTAGGTCAGACAAGTGACTGGATCATACATGCGAAGAAGAAGTAAGAGCGAAGCAGAGGCGAAGGCCAGATAAGTGAAAGTCTGGAAAAGGACAGATAGGCCTAAGCACACTTTCCTCAAAGAAGGGTATGAGTTGAGGGTCCTGCTTACGAATTGGATTTGGGGCGTGACCTTTGATTAGGCCCATGGTCAGTCACAGAGAGAAAGTGTAGCGAAGGTGAACACGAAGCAGTGCACTACCTTGCAGTTTTCTATAGTTTGAACGTCCATGCATACAATAAGAACTGCGAGGGCCAGAAGAGTGGACACGCGCGTCAGGGAGTGAACCTTTCGAATAAGCCAAATCAGTCCAGGCCCCTTGGGTGAAATGAAACACGGGAGTCGTCACCTACCCATATCGTCCACCGGTATGGGAGATGCCCTCGAAAGACTTTCCACTCGTATTCAAGAGTGGTAATGAACTCCCAGCTAGGAGTTGAAGATGAGCTTCGGTGAGCGCAAATAGCTGACGAGGGAGTAGACAGACAAATAGAGACCAGCAACGGCATGCCAGAACTTCACGACCAACGCTGTTGAAGCCCGAAATTATGGTTTGTGTAACCAGTTTGAAAAGTATACGCACGTAAGCTCTTTGGCGCTACGAGGCCGCGGAAGACTAACATCTTTGCAGGGGAGAGGTGGAGTGGGTCGACTCAGGTAGGCTTGGAATTACCGTTGTGCCCTCTACCCCCCCGTTGGCGCTACATTTAAATCGTTGAGATGGACGCATGTCGTGTGTTAGTCAACCAAACTACTTCTAGAAACGCCACACTCTGCTGTAACCAACGATCACTGCGAGCTCCGGGCACACGGTCGAGACAGGTGCTGATTGTCTTCTAGCATGCATCCTCCGGACTGGTACCGTGACAGCGAACAAAAAACCAGTCGCGAGTTGCCGTGGCCGCTGCGTGGCAAAATCCTCCGGTTTGAAATTGCGATTTAAGTTTGCGACGGTCGACGGTCTAGCCAAATTCAAGATAGTACATGACTGCGCACCACAACTGCAAGAGGTCAAACTGTCCTCTGAAATGGGTGATCTACTCGAACCCTGTAACAAGCTGAACGTCGATGCTGAGGCTGCGTGAGGGAATGCATCATCCTACAGGAGTCAATATTTACTTGAAATATCATGCCAGGTCTTACATGATTGCCTCCCACGCCCATCGGGCGGCCGAGGCCGAGACAGATCAACTGTTTCAACTTAGTTCCTGGTACTCTCAGTGTTGAAGATTGAAGACACTTTGCCATCAGAAAGACAATGCAACTCGATCGGCTATTGGATGGTGCAGTTCAGTACGTTGCGGGGATGTCCGGACTATGCGCTAGGGATCAAACTTATCAACGAGCCACTTGCGGGCCTCAGGCACATGTGTCTCAATGAAACCTGATCCCTTGGCGGACGGCGGACGGCTTAGCCTAGCCGTTTTTAGAGGCGCACTGTCTCTTCCGATTCTAGCTACCCTTTACGTCCGCCTGCGATTTGGTTCGGCTCAGTTGCTCCGTCTCTAAACAAAGTAGTGTGAGTGCCCTTAGCATGCCGCACGCCATCCATCATGCATTGCCGCTGGCACCTTCCCACCATCAATGGCATGACATCCAGGTGTCAGCCACAGAAAACTTCACTGGCGTATTCAGGTGGCTAAGCGTGCCTAGACATCGTCGTACAAACAAGCACTGATCGCTTCTGAATTGACGATACGAACGTTGAGTCAGTCGTATTGACGTTGGTCCATCGTGTGAGAGCAAGTTTGAGGATTGAGGATTTGGGTCCCTCTGATCTTCAATGTTGTAATTTGAACAACACGCATGCGCTGGCGGGAGCGCGAAGAACCTCAATCAGAGAAATGGAATCGACTGTATTAGATAAGATAACGATTATCCCTAGTGGGGGTGAAGACTACATACACGTCGCATCAGTAAAGTAGATAGTTGACCTCTATCAATTAACGAGAACTTTCTGCATTGTTTCTAACGAATCGCTGATATATCATTTGCTGTTGTATTCGGCCATATACTAGATTGGACCAACCCGACTAATCCGTGTGGTGTATGCGCGCGTTCACTCGGTCTTGCACATAATTGCACGAAGTCAATCCACTCCAACATGTTTGCAATAAACTTTACAAGCCTACAATATAGGGAAGAAGCCCGAGGGACAAATTACATAGTTCTAGTGGACTCATTTCTCCATGCCACTCTCCAGGTTGTAGTCAACAACCAATTCATTCCGTTGGTCACACTGCCGCCCATCTATGCCAATGCGAAACTCACATTGGCTTGATTGTGACCCAGGTACTGTTCTGTTGTCGCGTGCGTGGATACCTCCATCCGATCAAGTGTAGTTTGTATAGCGGGTGTCCAATTCACCTCGGAGAGGTAACGATTCCCTTTCCAGAAGGTGCTGAATGTGCTAAAATGACCACGACGATGGTAATGAGTACAGGGACAGAGAGGAAGGAAATCATGATGTCGGACATTTCTTCGGATCCAGAAGCAAATTCTACTAGAGAGCGATGCATCCATGTTGCGGCAATGGACACCGTGACTAGCGAGGGAATCTGGAACAACTGTGTTCGAAAGAGACATAAGAGACCCATAACCTCCTAATAACTTAAGGAACGTACAATGTTAGAGTCCTCTGAGAAGTTGGCCAGGGATGATATTAATCAATATCCTCCGCTGATCTGTTATCAAGAAAAATAGTACCACTTATATTTAGAATAATGAAGACCTGAATCATAGAACAAAATAAGCATTAGAAGGAAGAAGTTGTAAGAAATTATGACATACTACTGGTGGGACCTCGGCCAAGGAGGCAAGCATGAGCCAGACAACTCCCTTACAAGCAGAAACGCACGATTAGACTACGGTAAAGGGAATAAACAGCGCCATACCTGTTTCCAGAGGAGGCCTTGTAGACCAAAAGAGCCGCCTTCACCTCGACTCAAACGAAACAAGCCAACCAGTACAATAAAAAGCAAGAGGATGTCGGTGATGAGCGTTACGATAAAGGTAAGTTCAACGGTGTTGGGGTCCTCCACAACGCATGAGAGCCGGCAAGGTACAAATTGAAAGCGGAGCTGCGGAAGGAATGAGAACAGAAACTTGAAATAACTAAAAATGGACACGCACTCTTATAATACCTGTTACTGATCACGTTAGTTTGGGTTTTGCAAGAGTCTACAGAAGGAGAAGGGACTTGCCTTGGAGAAGGAACGCAACGTTAGTCGTCCATAAGCAGATCGCGGTCCCCACAACGGCCTTCTCGTTCCACCAAATGGCGACGCTGCACAAGACATGAGTACCTTTTCCGGAAAGACAGTTCAGACGAGTAGATGAGGCATACATGCGAAGAAGTAGTAGGAACGAAGCACTCGCAAAGGCCAGGTAGGCAAATGCCTGAAAAGGATGGTTTTTCAATAGCTATTTCCTACCAGAAAAAGGTGGAGTAGAGAGGGTCGTGCTTACGAACTGAATAATGGGCGTGACCTTTAATTTGGTTCATGGTTAACTATGAAGGACAAGTGTGGCGAAGGTACATGCGGGGCAGGGCATTACCTTGCAGTTTTCCACACTCGGAACGTTCATGCAGATAACAAGAAGCATAAGGGCCAGAAGAGTGGACACGCGTGTACTGGAGTAGATCTTTTGGGAACGCATCTTAGACCGTGCCTCTTGATTGGACAACGAAACTCAAAACGAATCATTACCCACCCATATCGTCCAACGGTACGGGAGATGCCCTCTGGCAACTTTCCACTCATGCCCAAGGGTAGTGAGAAATTCCCAACTATGAGTTAAGTAATAGCTTCAGCGAGCACGAATAGCCGAAGGGGGAGCAGACCAACAAATATAAACCAACCAAGGTGTGCCAGAGCTCTACGACTTCTGTTGTCGAAACCGGGAATTCTAGTTTCTGGAACCGGCTTGGAAAGTATACGCACTCAAGTCATTTGCCGTTAGGTCAGAAGCGAGGAGGTCTGGCATCCTGGCAGAGAAGTGATGGGGTGGATCGACTTTGTAAACTCGGCATAATGGTGTCCTTTTATCGCACCTTGTGGTACTGTATTTAAATAGACAGGTTGAATTTTGCGTTAGGCATATGATGGCATGCCTTTACCACACTTATTGTAGCAAGCCATGAGTAGAAACGCCGTAACTCTGCTGTAACAAGGGACTGCCGCCAGTACCAGGCGCAGGGTCAGAACGGCTGCCGATAGTCCTTCATCGGCTGCAGTACACGATATTACTGTGGATCTGCAGAAGGAAGGACATTACCATGGCGGCGGAACGTTTTGGACCTCTGGGTGCCTGGTATGCATCGGCGCATAACAGCATCCGGTGAGGATGCTGCATTTGACGCATACCTTGTAGGAAGCGGGGTTCCAAAAAAAGATCATTTCACGGCATTTCTCCACTAGTTGCCATGTGCAGAGGCGCAGAATATTGCATGTTTAGTAATTGTGATCTGAGTTTCTGAAAGACTAAGAAGCAAAAAAGGGCGCGGCGTATCATAGCCGTAAGAACAAAGCTTTGGTGGAGCCTTGCTAAAAGCTGAGTGTCGAGTCGACGCTAAGTGTTGTTTGAGCTTAAGAAAATCAGACTCTGAATTACGTCATTATCTTTTCATGGCCAATGTGGATGCTCATACTGTGCGCTAGAAATCAGATGCATAGGTATCGTGTTTCGACCTGATCGACCTGATCCCTTGGCAGTCACCATACGTGCACCGAGTCCTCCAATTCTGGACGTCCTTCAAGTTCAAGCTCACTGCTGCAAATACTATATCCAGGAGTCACCATGGCCAGCTGCAAGAAAACCTCGCTGGCATCAGCCTGGGCGTAATTCAAGTTGAGCGTGCCTCAACCTTCATTTTAACACCACAATAATACATTGCCAGTGATCAGACAGATCCCAAACAAAAATGAATCGTGTTGTGGTCTAATCCATCGCATTGACGTGATTCCACAATTCATGAAGGGCCTCAGGGCCTGGGTTCTTCAAGATGTCAATTGACTCGGGCAAAGTTTTCGACAATAACCCGAACATCGGACAGAATCCTTCCCCTCATTTAGATGGTCGTCGTGAGTTGTCCCAAGTCTTTGGGTGTGCTAACTAACGAGAAGATGATGATCGCCGCTCACTATATTTGCCACTGTAATGTCCACCACTCCACTATTACTGTATGTAACCCCCAATCTCAGTGCTGTAGCCCACTCCATGTCGAAGTTGCTCGTATGGAATCTGGGATTTGTGTTTGCGGCAGACCAGTCAAGGAACAAAAGGGCGGCGCATTCTGCGCCACGAGTTAAGAGTAAAGACGTATCAGTTGGTATGAGTACTTTGCTCAAATGTAGTGGCGTCTTGTGACAAGTTGAGCGTCGCGACGTGAGATGTGAGGACTTGTGTTCGTGTTTAGAAAAAAGTCAGGTCACCGTCGGTAAGTCACTTGGCCCTTTAGGTGATCTTCTCCGGGCCGATGCACTTCTCTTCGGGGCTAACCGTGACACTCGGCGGCCAGGAAATGACGGTCCGAGAGGATAGACTCTGGTGTGACCTCCAATTTGATCCCTCCATGCCTGGTTCCACTTTTGTTCAGCCCCGCCTATAGATACGGTAGTGTATAGGCCTTAGAGTATGATGTTGGAAGTTACTTGTGTTGCTCCTCACAATTTTCCATCAAGTCCAGGCCGCCCGCAGGCGCCCGCTACGGCAAAACCTCACCGTCGTGTCGGCGTTCCTCGACCTTAGTTACCACAATCAAACACGGAATGTTGCGGACGAAACAGACAAACCTAATATCGAGTCTGTCGCATTAATATGTGTCTGAGCAGCTTCGAGCAATCGAGCTTGGATTCTCAAAAGCCCCAACTGATTCGGACGGGATCATCAACGGCAACTCGAATATTGAACAGCACCCTTGTTTCCATTATTCGGACGGTCGTCATGCGTCGCCTTAGGCTTTTTTTTTTTGGATGTACAAATTAGCGATAAGATACTAAACACGGCGAAGCGTGACAAATTCCTCTTTCTCTCTCTTGCCACACAACGAGATTGAATAGTAGAAGTGTGCGAGACATTCAGACTGATCTAATGAGGTGTTTGATCCGTGTCAGAATTGCCGTAATGTTCGTAATACCACCACCGATTCACCGAATTTATAACACAAATGCAATACCCAGTCGCCACGGACGACAGTTACTTGACAGAAGCGCACCGAAGCTATGTGACTATGTGTAAGTAAAACCCTGTTTTTGGTGGTTCCGCTTCGCGAAGGCGCATTTTTATTCAGAAGCCTGCCGGTGGAAGCTCCAGATCGACACAAGAAAGCCGCCGGGGCGAGAACCCGGCCGCCGCACGGCCCGGACCGTATCAAAAACAAATTCGGAAGCGGACAAACGAAGGTGGCGTGAGAGGGCACGATGGCGAACGGTCTGCGACTCGGCCACCACCCACATCCTCGTATACGGACTCCCAGTCCGGTGCAGTACATAGGCCATTGTAAACCAGCCTCTGTTAACCGCGCCCAGCCCATCAATACATCAGATCGACATATCGCTGCGTTCAGGTTTTTCCAAGGGTTTTTCTAGCCACAACAGCTGGATCCATCAGTGAATGAGGATCGTGCGCATCGACCTCGGTATCAATATGCTCGTCCGAAGTGCTCCTCTTCGCATAAGTTACCTCATTACTGGGCCACACACTGCAACTCGACTTTGATAGAGCCCTGGGGCCCGCTTCCAACATGTCGCTATATCCTCCGATTCCTCATAGCTCGTAGCCACACCGTGATCTCCGCAAGGTACTTGCGTTGAGCTTTGATAGGACCCCCCCCCCTTCCCACCAACATGGTTTGCTTCCCCATCCTTTTCTATAGGCCCCACAATCGGGTCCGCCATGGGCCCGGGAACCAACGCAGATGTCGATTGTCAATGTCCGCCCCGAATACCCAAACAAACTTCTCAATCCTTGCCCGCGGCTCCGCGTCCAAGTACTACTATGAGGATAGCAGACGACCTACACCTGGCATCGCGGTATCCCAGGGTTATGCTGAGCCAAATGCCATTTCATGGTCGAGCAAAAAGCGAGCTGTACGAAAAGGTAACCCTTTTATCATATCATGTCTATGAGTCAGGCGGCCATGTCCTAAACGCAAGCTGATTGTTGGTTTTATCTGGGTCGCTTTTCCGTCAACTTTCCCAACAACTTCGTAGTCAACTCAGCTCAGCTAAGCTCAACTAGTGGCCGCTATGCGGTAATACCGAGAGTGCGTCCGGCGAACGCATTCCAAAGCGATGGGACACATGGGATGCACGGGCTGACAAGTTGTATGACTCATGACTCTGAAACACACCGTTGACTACTCACAACGATCGCCATCATACTGACAGAACTCGTTCTCTGATCCGCGACTTGGCTCGGTTAACTGACTGACTGAGCGATTCTTCCATTTAACTACCAGGATTGGTGGGCCGCGTAAACTCATTCCGACATCCTATGTTTCTTCCTTGAGATGTTAGCAACGTTTCGCGATACGTTCTCTACGTACACCTTGCGTTGGACATTCGAGTCGCGAGTATTCCCTCGTCTGGACGAGACGGCGATTTGGCAAGAGAAGCACTCGTAGGTGTCACGGTCGCCGCGCGAATTAGGTGATTCTAAACTTAAATGACACAAGCGCTGCCAACGACACTTCAGTCCTGATACGCACACGAACGTTGGGCACTCGCCCAACAGGCAAGAAAGCTAAAGAAGGCACTCACAGCAGAAATGCTACTAGGGAACTCGGACATGACAGTCCCGCTCGCAAACTACATCAGAGCAACCCATCGATTCAGTAAACAAACTACACAATGATCAACCGTACACAACAACTACCTGTAGCATCGTAACACGCACGATAAAGACAACACTGCGAGGTTACCCGACCTATATAACGAGACGATCAGAGGGTGTCCCATGCGAACGCTACCCCCGGAAACAACACACTCCTGAGGCGTTCCCGCCTATGCCAAGTCGGACACCAGGCGCGCCCTACCCCGCGCTCGTCGTTATATCGCAGTCATAGCTACACTTAGATGATCTTGAAGACGAGAAATTGCGGCATCGTAAAGAGTATATTAGAGCAAAGTAGAGGACATGTAAATACCTGGAAGTGCTATATGGGGTTCTGCACCCCGAGGCGCACAAAAATTGACGCAAAAAAAAAAAAAAAAAACACTTCAGTCCTCTCTGGAGGGACAGCTAGCTACTCAGGAGTCAGTAGCCTGTGGGCAATCTAAAGGTCACACTTTTAGTCGAAGTCGTCTTAAACTACCTCGCTGATGTATAGCCTGCCTACGCCGCGAGCGACCTCGCCGAAAACGAGGCGGCCCCGACTTCATTTGTTCCATGTTCGGTGCCGGATTTCCCCTCTTCGCGGGAGCCACCTACCGCAAGCTCGGCGTCGGCTGGGCAGGCACACTCCTCGCACTTCTCGCCTGCGTGCTTGTGCCCTTCCCCATCCTGCTATATAGGTATAGCGAGCGTATCCGCAGGGTTGGCAAGCGCGCACGCCATGACTTTGATTCGACGCGATGACGTTTGCCAAACTTGGCTCACTTTTTGCTGCGAGCCTGCCTTATCATTAACATTGATTTCTTCTTCATCGTGCCACATTTACAACACTTCACTGAGGGCCACGTCACATATACACTTTATCTGCATTTGTTTTGCATCGGTACACATCACTCACGCCAGCACCCATGACATCTAGACGCCGTTGATGAACATTTGTATTCTAACTACTAGTTACAGCCACTTACTCTTGGTATCCAATCCAGCAGCGAAATAGACATTCCATCGATCTACTCGAACCCTTTCAATATATCGAAGATAGCAACGATAGTAGTATTTGCCTCCGGAGAAGATAGGAAAACAAACTCAGACATTCATACATTCCTAAATTCGAATGCGGGACTTCCCGGCTCTGAGCTCTCAATGATCGAGCGACTATATCCCGCCTTGCCACCTTCGACGTGTGCGAGCGCCTCTTCGACGGACAAGATCTCGACGTCAACGAGGTTCAGCGTGCGCTTCAAGTAAGGCAGCACCTCGCGCAACACGTCCGTTTCCACAAACGGCAGCTTGCGCTTGAACGCCGTCGACGCTCCAAATTCCGTAATACGTTTCTAAGCAATCCGCTCGCATCAGAATTGCCCACGCCCATAACAGAGTGTGAACAAAAAGAGAAAACGCGCGCACCTTGAACAGTTGGATGAACGGCATGGCGCGCTTATCCTTGATCAACCCACGCGCCGTCAACAACGCGCGAACCTTGGCATCGTCGACACGGCCCGTCTCGGACACCCAAGCCTCCTGGACGGCCTGCACGCACGCGTCCTGCCACTCTGGGAATCGCGTCGCGACGTAGACGCGCACCGCGCGGGGTTTCTTTGGGTCGAACGGGGGCGGGTTGGCGCCTTTGGCTTTTCCGAGCTTCTTCAGCAGCGTCAGCTCTGCATCGCGCACCGTCTTAACCAGCGTGCGCATGTACGCGCCCGCATCTATAATGGGGAGATCTACTGGCTGCGCAGGCGTCGGCCAGAGGGCGTGCTGGATCGACGTCGGGTGTTGTAGGATGCCGCGCCAGATGTGCTCCGCGAAATGTGGCGCGATCGGAGAGGCTAACAGCGCCGCGACGTTAATCCAGTATCTCACAAGGTCGGCGTGCATCCCGATGTCCGCGGTCACCTCGCGGTACCAGTCGCGAGCCGATTGCAGCTCATAAAAGCCGTATTTTGTGGCATCTTTGTAGAATGTTCTACATGTGACCAAAGGTCAATCGACAACAGTAATAAGTGGGAAGCCAAGTCACGTACAGCTCGTATCGGTCCTTGGTGATGTTGATCAGGTTGTTGATTTCCTCCTCGAAGACCTTGTCATGATACGAGTCCTTCGGTCCGGTGCGCAAGCCGACACCCTCCTTCATCATTTCCTAGGGCAAGTGATAAGGAACTCGACAAATGCCTAGATAACCAAGCTCACCTCGCACCACAACAGTAAAGTATGAATGCGTAAAATGTTTGCGTTTGCGTTTTTCTCCTCGAAGTTGGCGTCCTCGATACCATCTCCTGCGTCTGCCATTGCCAAGCGTGTCGCGTCCGCACCGAACTTCTCTACTGCTTCGCGCAACGTCAACGAATTACCCTTGCTCTTGGACATCTTTTGTCCGTTCAAAAGTATGTGACCATTAGCGCGCATGCTCAGCGGCCACTTGCTTTCGGGGAAGATCGCGGCGTGATTGTATATGGCAAAAGACAGGTGATTGTTGATCAAATCTTTGCCGGACGAGCGTACGTCAAACGGATAGAAGTACTCGTATTCGTGCTTCAATGCGTCTGCCTTCTCCCTTGGTAACGGCGCGTTGGCAGGCCATGATCCATCGATGAAGATGTACTCCCAGATCTCGTCCGTCATCTGTTCAGGCGCGATATCTAACTTGCCGCGGACTT
This sequence comes from Russula virescens, assembly GCA_003316435.1. Taxonomy (NCBI): domain Eukaryota; kingdom Fungi; phylum Basidiomycota; class Agaricomycetes; order Russulales; family Russulaceae; genus Russula; species Russula virescens. The sequence continues at coordinate 34,961 of QFEY01002176.1, read as the reverse complement.
TGCCATCGATAGACCCTACGCTACAGTCAGCCAAGATAATATAAGATATGCCGGTAATCATACCATGCAACAGGTGCGCGACCGTGTAATAGCACATATAAATGGTAGAGTCACTCAGAGACTCTACCAAGAATTGTGGATCCCACGGTAACACTGAACCCAGCCCATATGTACGGGCGCATGCCCACTGATTCAACCAAGCCAAGGTGCTCTCAAATGCATGCCGCGTCTCCGTGTAATACGTGTTCATTCGTGCCAGCAGGCTGAACGACGATAAAAATCAGCGAAAATCCAGAGAATAACAAGTAACGTACCGCTCCGCGTCAGCTCTCCATTTTGGTTTACCGTAGTCCAGGTACCACTGATCCATCAACGCGACCACACACTCGTCCGCACTTCGCGAGATGACCAGGCCCTCGGGCTCTGCGTATGCGAATGCTACCCCATTCTCGATCATGCTGGAGCGTACTTTGTTCTTGGCTTCCTGCACCGGCTCGCCCTTGAACTCGCCGACTGACATGATGCCATTATAGAATCCTTCCTTATACGCGAGTTCTTTGGCATCTGCCAACTGTTTAACGTCCTTCTGTGACACAATCTTGAGTTGCTTGACCAGCGCTGGTGCGGACATCTCGCCATAGGTAGGCGTCGACAGTACCGGGACAGGGTCCAAGGCTGCCCAGGCAGGGTCAATTTTGTAGTATTCGGCCTTTTTACGTAGATCCATCAATGTAGCATAGTCGTCTGGCGAGTCTGACGGAACGGAAGTGACAACACCCGTACCCTGAAGGAAATTGTGAATTAGATGGACATTTACCAGAGTATGCTCGGCTTAATGACGTACCTTAGTAGGAAGGACATTATCCATGGGTAAGACATGTACCTCCGGGTAGACCGAAAACGGTGCCTTGATCTTCGTCCCGACAATTGCGGTGCCCTCTAATTCGGCCAACTGATTCACTTGCCCGCGTACGTCGAAGATACCTTGGAAAGTCATGTTACGTGCTGCGCGTTGGGTACAGACGTATGCCTCTTTGTCGTTGGCCGCGAATATGCCGTACTTGATTGCTGTCCCAACGAAACAGTTGGTTTGGCCGTACCTAGGACAACAATCGTTCGGATATGTTATTCGCTGGAAAGAGATTCCACTTACATCGTCTCAGGCCGTAGAGTCGCTGCGACCAAGAAAACCTTCCTGCCATCGAGCTTGCCCTCCAAAGCCTTCTGTGATGCCGGACTCCATTCAACAACTTCCATCTTGATGCAGGTGTACTCTTGGGGGCCGATGCCTTCACCATCAGCACGATCGTGGTCCATGCAAGGTTGACCATCTTTGGGACTATAGATAGTATAACGTTCCCCAAACTTGATCTTCCCCAAGGCGTGTAATTTGTTCATTTGCCAACGGACGAATGAATCGTAATAAGGGTTTGCTGGCGTCGTCATGAATGAGCGACGCCAGTCTATGCGCGTTCCCAGAGCACGATTATCCGCCTGAGCACGCCAATTATCGGTATGGGAAAAAACGGCGAGGATGCATGCTCACCATCGCAATAGGAGGGAAGTGGGTCAGCCAGTGGTATGGATCCGCGAACTTTTTGACTTCGCTACGAGGGACACCGATCGACTCCATGATTTGGAACTGATATATGTGGCCCGTCGATTTGGCTGCTAGCTTCCCCTTCTTCCCCTTGTCGACGCGAGGAGCAGAGGGATTGCTCGACTCGGCTGCAGGCTCCTCATCGGCATCCTGCTCGGCGGTTTCAAAATTCTCGAAGTTCTCGCCGAACATTTCCATCTCCCGGATGATCTTGTCTGCTGAAGCCTAGGCATGGTGTTAAAACATACTAGAAATGGGACGAAGAGTGACGCACCTTGATGGGCATGCCCGTTACATGGAACCCATGAGGGAACAGGACGCGTTTACCCAACAGACGCTGATATCCTGCCGCGAACTCGATTTTTGAGATGGTGAACGCATGTCCCAAGTGCAAAGATCCGTTCATGTAAGGGTAGGGAAAGTTCCCAAACCATTTGGGAAACTTCTCGCGGATTTGTTCAGTTGTGAGGCCTGCGATTTCCTCCTCCGTTGGGGCATCGGTTTCGAACATGCGCTCTCGTTCCCACTCATCCTGATACCTCTTTTCTAGGGACTTTAGATGATCCCGCTTGCCGGTCTACCAATTGGGAGCATCATCAGCAATCGCGCTGATGATGCGAAGGGAGGGAAGCACCTGGGCAAGTTCGAGGGTGTTTGACATGTATGTGGAAGAGGAGAAGGGTTTTGATAGTACAGATATTTTACAGTAGCTCCGAGAGCGTAACGCGCGGTGCCAAAGGGCGTGTATCTTGCCAGATGATGTGGGTAGCAGATACTGATCAGTCGTCTTCCTCTGCGCTCTTTATTTGATTTGAATTTATTTTCTGCGATGCCACGAGTGAGCGAGTCATGTTATTAGTAAGCAATCATGCCTTATTCCGGCAAAGAAGCTACGCACAAAACCCACATACCACATACAGTATCGCACAAACTATTCAAACAGCAGGGGGTACTATTAACCATTACAGGGTCGAACATGAGAACTAGAGTTAAGGGGCCACTCGGTTCAGCTGTAAATGCTCGGACACAAGAGGGCTAGTGTTGCGATGCGTGAGTGCGGCAACCGTCAGTTTGTTGGATGGCGATATTCAAGCAGACATCAATTGATACCCGATACTACTGCGCTCCAGCCCACGTGGGTGCACTACAGAGTATGAGCTAGCGGCTCGCGTTTATAGTTGTGCACAACTGATACATATGCCCCGCGACTCACGTGACAAGACGCGTCGTGACGCGACGCGTGTATTATGTCCACAAAACGGGAAAAACCAATTAATGGTGCAATCAACTTTGAAAGGCCATTGTCACCGACTCATCTAGGGCTCACCCACCCATATGCCCGGTCCCCATAATCCCAAGAAGAAAAAACGCGCTCAACAAAAGAAGAAACAGCATGCCAATTCCAAAGCGCACATCAATGCACCATTACCAGTCACCGTCACCGTGCAACCAACATATTTCGCAGTTTCTGACCTTGAGTCTTCCCCAACACTTGTATCTGTACTGACCTCCACTACGCCTGACGCGCATGGAGTTGAGGACCTGCGGTCAGACCCTCTTGATCGAGTTTCTCCACCGCAATATGATACACACACTCCCTCCGTATCACCACTGGCATATGGGCCAGCAGATGACCCAATACTCACCCTCCTCTCCAATCCCATCATCCACAATCCCGGAAATGGACCACACGTACGGAACATGCGCGCCTTTCTCGATTCCTCGTTCTCGCAACCAGCCTGGATAGACGATCCCCTCTGCGCAGAGTTTGCCCAGAACGAGATTCTGCAGATGCTTCTCACCGTTCTCCCCGAAGAGACTGCCCTCGTACGCACCCTCATCAGATGTTCTGACCACCCGAGTTCTGATCCCCGCCCCTTCCATCTTCCGCTTTTGTCCGCAGTGTCTATGGTACAACAAGAGCCGCCGCATCGGGCGCGTTTGCCCCGCGTGTCTCCGTCTGTACACGCTGACGGAGGCACCACCTGACGCTTCTACCCGCCTCCTCTCAGAGCAGATCATCAGCGGGCTCTGCTCTCCAATCTGCTTCATGCTCGCCGCCCACCGCTCGACAATAGCCGCCAAAGTGGCGTGGGGTCGCATGGCCGAGGACCTCGACGATGCGACGTGGGAGGCGCTTGACGAAGCGGAGCCTCCACGGAAAGAACAGATAAAGCCCGATGTTCCCGGCGTCGGACTCCCTATGTTACTAAAGATGACGAGGCTCCACGACATGGGTCTTGCTCAGTTGTGTGTGCCCGACTTAGCGTCTGAGGAGGATGTCTCAGGCCTATGTACTTGAAAACAACAGGTATCAGAAAGCCTTTAGGGTAGGCAGCCACAGGTGCGTGGACTGCGGTGGTCCATGGTAGCTGCGATACTCCTTAGGCTTGCATCAGGAGCATAGATTCACAGGATTATTTATCTACTCATCGACATGTTAATTGCTAGTTATCTGAATTGGGACATAAAAGAGGCCTATGTTATGTACTCAAATCCTCGAACATTATGCGTGCCCGCCTAGCTCAATCGGATAGAGCGTAAGACTTTTACGGCTGTGGCAATCACGTGTCCCTGAGATCTTAAGGCTGCGAGTTCGACCCTCGCGGTGGGCTAATGGTTACTTTTTTAATTCATCAATATTAGTTTTCTCTGGACTTTCTAGCGAAGATCATGTTGATTATTATTCTTGCTCCCATTGTCCATACTGTTCGAACGCCCTTTATGTTATGTATTATCGATAATGTCTTTGGCTTCGCTCTAGTGATGTACATTCTTTCTACCCATACCCAATTAACCTAGAATTTAACACGCGAATCTCGGTGCTCAATCTCGAATTAGATGGAATCAAGTCAACTTTCTCCATAGATCGCGCGCAGATGGCAAGCGCGGCATCCTACGCTCCACCACCTCTCGTGGCACAGGGTCCACTTCGCTCGCCGGACGGTTCACGTCCATGACATGGTAGGAGTACGACGGAGGGTCGGACACCGAACGCACCGGAGGGCGACGGAATAGGTGCCTAAGTTTGCGCCCGGTCAGGGGAGGAGCGGGTGCTGACACGGCGCGCAGCGCATGATCTGCCCCAGCCGGGCTTCTCCGATCCGGCGGCTGGGACGAGAGAAATGAGTTTGCAAGTGCGGGGTGCTGCTCGTGACGATGGGAGCCCGCACTCGCACTCGCAGCGGGCGGCATCCTCTTCACCTCTTCATTGGCTTCCGTATGTGACACATGATTAGGAGCGCCCGAGGCCGCAACAATTGCTCTAGCGTCTTCCTGTTGCGGCAACGACTCGGAGATCGATGCCAAGTGAGGATGACGTCTGTCGTCATCCAGAGCTGTCGTCACAGCCACCGCAGAAGCCTTCGGATTTGTCTTCAAGACCGGTAACGCCGACTTCGACTTCTCCACTTGGATGCGGGGTTTCGACTTCGCCTGTGGGGCGGCCGCGAAAAATGATGCTGCGCCGGGGCCGGTTTCGGTTTTGGCCAAGTGGGGTACTAGACGTTTGGCGATGCCGCTCGCTGGTTGAGGTTCTTTGAGGGCTGAGAAGAAGGCGCGCTGACGCGGGCATTGGATCTCATGTGTTGGCTTGCTGTGGAAGCCGTCTGCGGGCTGTAGGACGGGAGATGTTGAACTACCTGACAAGAACTCGGGCGCTAGCTGGAGAGACCGACCTGTCAGAGTGTTGGGGGAGTAGGGAAGTTCAAGAAGGGCGTACCTCAGGAAGATATATGCATGCCAGACTCTGCTCCGAAGGGGTGGAAACCGCGATGGAGGATGGCTCGGAGGGTCTTGTCGTCTCTCCGGAGACCTGCTCCTTCTCTATAAGACGACACTTCTCCTTGGCCAAAGAGCACACAGTGCCAGGGTCGCATCCCACAGGACTTTCATCGCCCACAGCGGGAGGGGGCCGCAACAGCTCCGACGAGTTGGCAGCCGCGTTTCGCTCGATTCGCTTCAGAGATAGAGATTCCGCCGAGCACGTCACTACTATCCTCGGCAGCGCCTGGCCCAGTTCGACCGCGAGCTTCTCAAGCTCCTCGAGCATACGGACCATGTCTTCTGGCAGCCCGCTCGCAGGGACGCGCAAGCTCCAGCGGCGTCCTTCCGCATCGCAAATTTCCTGGATGAAGATGGTTTCATCTGATGCACGCTCGCGTAGGAGACTGAAACGATGTGGGGCCGGCGCGGCGTTCGGGTCGACTGGTATAATCGACGCACGGCGAAGAACGGAAGATGAGAGCATGCGGCTGCTATCGTCTTTGTTCCGAGTAGGAGTGGATGACAGGACGTTGTCGAAGTGAAAAGGGTCCTCGTCGTCGGTATCCGTAGGGGGCGAGACTCGACGATCCCGTCTGTGCGACTTCTCATTCTTCTGTGAGGCGGGGGTACTCCCGCTCGATTCGTATCGTTCGGAACTTGACGATGATTCTATCTCTGGTGGTCTTCGGGTGGGCGGGCATCAGAGAGAACTCGTAGATTATGCGTAACTATGGGCACTTACCTTTCGCCCTGAGACACAGGATTGCGTCGGGCAACCGACACTGGACCGCTATTTTCTGCCTTTTCATTCCAACGCGCTGTGAGACGACAGAGAGGGACTCTAAACAAAGAACAGGCTTACTTTGACGATAAGAGAAAGCGGTTTCTGTACGTGGCTGGCATTGACCTGGAATTGCGAGTCGAGAGTTGGCGGCGGTGCTGCGGGTTTTGCGTACCTCGAAGCCAGTCTTGGAATGCGTGGATACGAAGGTGAGGCACTCTGGAGAGTGGTGCGAGTAGGATGTATATCTCGTCTTATACGGGGGAGACTTTGCACCTCTCCTGCCTGAACTTGAGCGACGCTGAGTGGAATGCTTTCCGTGGTTTTCTGAGTAGGAACTCGATCTGAGACAGCCATTCAGAGGGAGAGACGAAGATAGAGAAACTAGTTTGTTGAGATAGAAAATGGGACGGTGTTAGAGTAGGAGGGGCAGTGAGGCTGGCGATTATCACTCTGAGGAAGGAATTCATACGACAAAAATACAATACCATAGTTTTGAGTACTCGGAACGCAAGAACACATGTTGATCATGCAACAAAACGTCACATATACGGCCGGATGGTACGCGGGTGAGATCACAGATACGGTTGCTTTGCTTGAGACTTCTTATTGCAAATCAATTGGTGCCTTTGCGAGGTTGCGTAGCAGTCGCAGTCGAAAGGACAAGGAGAGCGCATTTTCCGCGGGACCTCCCGGGCCGTAGAATACCCGTCGGGCAAGTGGTGCTTGGTCTGCGCCCCCAAACGAAAGAGAAGTAGAGCCAAAAGGTGACAAGTCTGTGACGATTTGCTGATTCATGTCCAGATTACTACACTAACGCAGCTCATAAATAAAGCAACCCTCTTCTCTTCTTTTACTTTGTGTGCGCCTTTCGGAGTTCTTCCCCTCTCTGCGCTACTTACCGCTTGACCACTAACCAAGCCACTCAAATCATTCTAATCATACTCAACATGACGATAGCCCTGATTACGCACTCAGTTAGTTCAAGCCGAAAAGCCAATTCCAGAAGAAACGCTCACGGACTTCAGATCCCGGCCCCCTCCTTAGTTTCTTGTTCGGAATTTAACAAAACCCTCGGAGGTCACCTTTTCTCGGCGATACAGCCACGAGGGTGGTGCATGGGAGGGATCTACACGATCCCGCTTCAATTGTCCTTCGTCATTACCACTCTATCCCCGCATTTTTATTTCCATCCAGAAAATCTGTTATATTGTGTCCGTCAACTAAGGGATGACGCAAACTCCCTTATAACATCTCCGTTGGTTACGGCAATCGTGCAGACGTCATTCAGGATGCTGGCCAACCCGGAGCTGGTGCTACCAACGCGCCTGCTCCGTTCCGTTGGGGTATGCTTGCGTCATGATAATGCGTTCCTATCGTCCTTCGTACGCAATATTTTCTCAGCCTCTCGACTCACTTTCGGTGTTTCTGTGCTATCTGCCTCGGCACTTGCTGGTGGGGAGCTGCATTCTCAATGGTATTCCAATGGTCAAAGTTGAGACGCGTGAGACCTTGGATTAATCCTCCGCATGCGTCTCATTCATGGTGGCGTCCTGGATAGCGTTTTGTTATGTGCACTCCGCAGTGCTTCTGTTTCTATGTATATCACAAAGATGCCGCGTAAGTCTAAAGCGACCAGTCTCTTGTTCAACCGTTGGCGCAATATCATATTACGACTTGCGGGCAGACCGTGGCTCTTGGCAGAATTGTACTCCGTGTCGCCCTTTTCCCGACGACGACCCTCGGATTTGGTGCGGACTCCCTCACTGACTTCCTGTATAAATACGAACTGACCTAGGACCGTTTTCTGCAGCACCACCAACTTTCAAATCTCTCAGTTCTCTTCCGTCCTTCGACTTCTAACTCTTCACTCTATTTCCTCTTCAATGGCCCCAGGAATTAACTTCCCACCTGTTGACACTGCCGTCTCAGTTCAGGAGACTCCTGCTCCTGTAACTGCACCTATAGAGATCGCGGTGAAAGAGTCTCTTTCATCTGGCGTTTACTATAACCCTCGTCTCGACCCCAAAAATTACCTCGAGGGCCCGCTCTCCTGGAACCCGGCCACACGGCTGCGGCAAATGTTGGCGCGTCCTGGTATTGTTGTAAGTCTCACTGCGTAGAGAAACGTGAAAACTGGCATGGAGCTAACGATACAATCACCAGGTTGCCCCAGGTATCTGCGATGGCATCAGCGCACATTGCGCTTTAGAAGCAGGCTTCAATTGCCTCTATCAAAGGTCTCTCCATTTCACTCCCGGGAGCCGTTCCCATACTGACGCATTCACTCACAGTGGTGCAGCTACTACGGCCTCTCGTCTCGGTCAACCCGATCTGGCAATCGCCACCCTGAATGATTTCGTTCAGAGCGCCCAGATGGTGTGCGCCATCGATCCCACCGTTCCAGTCATCGCAGATGCAGACACCGGCTTCGGCGGACCTGCCATGGTCGCCCGCACCGTCACCCAATACGCACGCGCGGGGGTCGCGGCATTACATATTGAGGATCAAGTTCAGACAAAGCGCTGCGGCCATCTCCTCGGAAAGCAAGTCGTCTCACGAGAGGAGTTCCTGACGCGCATCCGTGCGGCCGTTATTGCGCGGGATTCTATCCCTGGAGGATCGGACTTCGTTATTATTGGACGCACGGACTCGGCGCAAGTACTCGGAATGGACGAAGCCATTGCCCGATTGAAACTCGCGGCCGATGCTGGCGCTGACGTCTGCTTCATCGAAGGCGTGAAGTCTAAGGAACTTCTCGAATCGACGGTGCAAGCTCTTGCGCCAAAACCCGTAAGCTTCAATGGCCCAAAGTTGAAAAAATACCATTTTTCTGATCCGCTGTTCAGGTCCTCGTCAATGTCATTTCTGGCGGTCTCACCCCATCCTTTACAACGAAGGAGGCCGAACAGATGGGAGCGAAAATCATCAGTAAGTCTCTATCCTCTGGCGACGAAGAGAACGTAATGTGCTAAATCGATGTAGTCTTCTCTCTTGTATCTTGCGTGGCAGCGGTGCATGGTATCCGGGCTGCTATGCAATCACTCAAAAAGACGGGCACAGACTTCTCGTCCGCGCAAGGAATGGATCCAAAAGCGTTCTTTGAAGTTGTGGGTATGTGACAGTGATTCGAAAGTTAGGAATACTGTTGTCTAACGTGAACATAGGCCTCCATCGGGTCGTAGAGTTGGACGCGCAGGCAGGTGGCAAAGCCTTCGAGGTCGTATAATAGATTAATAGTTGGTTCACGAGACAACTCAAGAGAGTAGATATACCATAGGATCGAGCATTCTTATATAGAGTCAATACTACTATTATAAAGCCATGATACGCACACGGAGATGTCATGATAACAACGTCGATGAGCACCTTACTCACGACCCGTCAAATTTATGTTTGACAAATTCGGCTAGGAAACCCCTGCTCTTGAGCCAATCAGTGAGTCGCTCTAAAATTCATCGCCAGAGACGTAATCATTGCCCCATGTTCAAAAGCAGGCCTGGGTGCGGCATTTGAACCGCAGGTGGGTGACGGGTCACCTTAGTCAGTTATTCACTGGGCAATATTCAGGGGCGCGGCCATGGCCTGTGCATCGTGGATCACCTTTCTGACATGACGACCGTTACAACAGCGAGGAAGTAGCCGTCGGTACAATGATGCTTAGGAGACTGGGGTATCAGCGACCTTAGGGCGAGTTGTCTTTGTTTCAATTCCTTGTGTGCGCAACTACCCTGTAACTCATGACAGCATAATCTAGTTTCTTTACCCAACACTGTGTTCAATATGTCATTACAATCAATCCGGATCCAAGTGTCATCATTAAACAAAAATAACAGAATCCGCAACCGTATCGTAAATCTAACGAGATGACGCTATTCCTCTACAACCTTCGTGGTATACTCGGACAGTAGTTGAGCAATCTCTTGCCACCCCTCAACTGACGCCACCTCGGAAGGGGTCCGGTCATATTTGTCACAGGCGTTGAGATCCGCGCCGTGTTCCAGTAATAATCGCGTGATTAGAAGATATCCATTGCGTGATGCCGCGTGCAACGGAGTAGAGCCATCGTTATCGGGGGTGTTAATCGCTGCACCTCGTTCAAGTAGCATTCGAGCAAACTCGAAGCGTCCATTGAGGGCCGCAAAGTAGAGAGGAGTCCAGCCATCTGTGTCTTGGGCATTGATATTTGCCCCACGATCAAGTAGCCGTTGCCCAATTTCTACATGTCCTGCATCAGCACCATAGGACGCACGATGTAAAGGAGTCCCTCCCAAATAGCCCAGGATGTCGGGATTCGGGAAATGCGTAATCAATAGTGAAAATACGTCGACATGCCCCGCCTTTGCGGCTGCGTGTAACGGAGTTACATAAAGACCTCCTTCGGCATGTACGTCCTCCGGGTGCTTAGCAATGAGGTGCTCTGTCAAGTCACGAAATCCGAATTGCGCAGCATAATATAGGGGAACCGCTTCAGGTCTTTCGGGGCATATGGTTGGCATGGAAGGGCCATGCCTCTCTGGGTTATAAAGCCAGAGCCAGCTTGCAAAGTGTGGATGGTCCGCATTAAAAAGACATTCCATCCCAGACTTGATCCGTGATGCTACATTCCCGAACTGAGCGTGTTCAATCCAGTATGTGGCAGCATAATTGGCCAGCGGGAAGTTATTGATAGTGTTTTTATCGATTTGATCATCCAATCGGAGGAGAACACCAAGGCACGCTTGTGCAAGAATTGTATGCGCGGATTCGAGGGGAATGTGATAGCGTGAGACGTCTCTGCTCGACTCAGCAAGGCGATCCGACGTCAAGTACTCTTTGACTGAGAAGTGGGAGAATTGGACAATCCGCGAATCCATGTGCTTGACAACGATGACCAAACTAGAGCATGCCGACATCACCGCCTCTTCTTGATCCTCCCAACGCCAGGCTGGATTCAATTTCGGCATCCCTTCCACCTCAAAATCGACTGCGAGGACTTCTGCCAGTTCCTCAACTCGGAGCGGGCGAATCGCTGCTACGAGACAATGCAGCAGTCGACGTGCATGTCCTTGATTCGACTTTCTGATCTCCCTCAATATCCTCTCGTATGTCTCGTCAAGGCTTTCCGGTAGTTCCTCTAGGATACGTCGCACGCTTGGGGGGAAACAGTGACGTAGAACCTCCAATTGACAAAACGTCCATCTAAACCTGTATAATATTAAAACAATGGTCTATGGCTACAAGACAACATACACTTACATGCCGTCTGCCTTTTCTGGAAGCGTGCTGATAACGAGCTCCTTGTCTTCATCCCGCCATCTCCGCATCCTTCGGTCAGAGTGTACAAAAGACTTCACATAGTCTGCGATATCCTGCTTTTGTCCACTCTCGTCATGAAGCGACACAACATTTCGAGCCAATGGTTCGAGGACAGTCTGAATGTCGAGCTCAGGGCGACTTGTAACACATATGTGTACATTTGAGTGGTGGAGGCCAACGAGTTCATCGACGAGCTCGAGAACCTCTTCTCGTGGAGATGGAATACTAGACGTAATCGGACATTCGTCGATTGCATCCATGATGATGTAAACAGGGCGTTGCACTTCGAAGTTGAGCATTTGTTTGAGACATTCGATCATAGCCCGTTCATTAGGCTTCCGGACTCCACGATCGTACGAAGAATAGAGTCGAGAGAGGATGTCACAACAGGGATCAGACCGAGCGGAGAGCTGAATAAGTAGGGAAGGGAGCAAATTTTGGAGTTTTTGCTTGTCGACGTCCCTGAAATCGAAATAAAAGTAGGCCATTGAGGCCATCCGAGCGTCATGTAAGGCCATGATATCCTGTATGATTGAAGAGCTGCATTCATGATATGAGTCTGATGAGGTAGAACAAGTCGAGGAAGGACGAACCTTAGGACGCTCTTGCCGGAGCCCGCTAGGAAACCAAGATAATGAGGACCGGTAACACAGAGGCAAGTCAAAGGGGAACCCACGCTTTCCGTGTATCCATAAAAAAGGACCAATGGATTTCCACTCCTTGAAAATACTGCCTTGAAAGAACCACTGAGAGGTGCCTTCATGATGAGTTTTGGACGCAATGTTGTGATTAGTGGATGGGTCTGGAGGCGAAAGCCACCGAAGGAGATTATCGCGGAGCAGGGTTCCTGTGAACGGGTCTCAGCCTTCGAAATGACAAACAGGAGGGGCGAAGAGATGACGAACGATTGACATAATCCAGTTTGTCATCGACACCTTGGACCTTGTCATCAACACCTTGAATTCTGTCGTCGACATCCATCACTCTCCACTCGACACTGTGGGTGATCCTCAGCAGTTCCGCAGACGCCATATTCGCTTCTTCTTGCGTCAATTTATCCAATCTCTGTAGACTATCCTCGATATCTGTGTTTCCCACCAACTTTTTCAAATACTTTTCTAGATAGAATGTGGTCAGTCGGGGTAAACCAGCGCAAGATCAACTCACTCATTCGCCCACGCTTCACTTCTTTTGTTGCAGACCCAACCACAGCCAGTACCTCCGCCAATATCTCTACGGCCATTTCTCTCATTGCAGTAGTAAGTGGTACCTCGGTGTAGACTTCGAGCCGGCGGAAGAAGTATTCAATCCGGCTGAAAAGATCAATGAGAATGCCTTGGCGCGCGTCGACATCTTTGGCTGCCTAGATATCTCGCACATCAAAATGGGCCACACAAACTTGAACGTGAAAAGAAAAGGTGGCTGACCAAGAGAAGAACGCCGATCCCAGCAAAAATTACTTTTGCCGGTGAGAAAACCTGAGATACGGGTGTTAGAGCACAGACTCACAACATGGACGGCGCAGCGATACTCACCATGCCAACACCCTCTCCAAGGGTGGCAGAAAACGCGCATAAGATGTTGATGGTTGGAACGAGGCATTTTTCGAAGCCTTGGTGTCCACCCTGGGGTTGGTCGAACGAGGGGATTTGTCTGCGGAGAACGGCGAGTATGGCATCAGGAGAACCACAGGACTGAAGCTCGGTGGCCAAAGGGTGTGATGTGATGTCTTTTCCTGTCTTCTTCTTATATACTTGGAGAGCAGCGTTGAAAACAGAATCGAGGTTTGAGCGCGAGGTGGATGGGGAGGGTGTACTTGACATGACGATAGTAGGGTGTGACGACGGTGATTGAGCGCGGTCACGGTGAATGGGACGGGCTAGAACAGTGGTGCCTTATCGATGACTAACAATATTATTGTTGTGTGAACAGCCCTGCACCGCAATGTGGCGAGGACCTCTACCGTATCACATCCATTGTCATCAACTTTCCGATGATCTCCAAATCTCCAGGGCACCTTTTCTGACAACAAGGTGGCCCAGAACTGGCAACCCATTGACTGACCATCTCGACTTGAGCCATGTGCCTGTACACGCCATTCTACCTATCTCCATCGATATAGATGAGGCGGGAGATCTCAGCTACAGGTGCGACCTTCGAATGGCGCACCGGGCCGGGACAGTTGTCTTGCTCCATTCTCTCTCTCACTATTCTCGCATGGCTTTGAAACTGCACGAAAAAGGACAAACATACCGTTCCTTCACACTCGCTCCACCCACCCACAAAATCGTGATGATAAATCGATAATGTGTTCGACGACCATCAGGACCATGCTATATGCGCCCAAATTTCTGAAAATTTTGTCTCGATTTATCCCTTGTCATAGGCTGAAGATGTTGGCGTGGGTCAGTATGGGTTTGTTGATCTCTGGCGAGTTGATTCTCCTGACCCACATTTATTCAAAAGCCATTTTTCAAGCCCGTGATTTCAAACGTCCTGAAGGCCATTGCCTTCACGGCCAAAAAGCGAGAGCCATGGTTGGGGACATTCCTTTTGTCTTCGATGTGCTAGCTCTGTCGATCAATGAGGCTTGAAGTCTCCCTCTGGGAGGCACGTTCACTGGGACTTTCTGACATGGCCTTCCCTTCCAAATAGGATAAATAACATCAGGAAAAAGGTACAGTACCTATACCTCGCAAGACATCAAGACGTATATACAAAACTAGGATACGGAAGTATAGGCCACGCTTCACTTTCTTTGTTGCAGACTCAACCACGGCAAGTGCCTCTGCCAATGTCTCCACGGTTATCTCTCTCATGGCAGTAGTAGATGGCACCTTGGTGTAGATTTCCAGTCGGCGGAAGAAGTGCCCAATCCGGCTGAAAAGGTCAATAAAATTGCCTTGGCGCACGTCGACGTCTCCGACTGCGTGGAAATCTTTGCAAGTCAAAATGGGCCGTACAACTTGAACGCGAAAAATAAGGGTGATTGGCCAATAGGAGAGAACGCCGATTCCAGCAAAAACTGATTTTGCCAGCGAGAAAACCTGAGACACGTGTTGGACCACAGACGCGCAATAGGGACGGCGTAGCGATTACTCACCAGACCAACACCCTCGCGAAAGTGGCGGAAAACGCGTATAAGACGTTGACGGTTGGAGCGAGGCATTTTTCGTAGTAAATGGTCAGAATCGTATGTCCGTGAAGAGATATCTTCCTGGCAATCAATCACATTTATGGTTGCCATACGGCGGGGCAATGTGAAAACGAGTGTCTTTCACAGAAAATATGGTGCCTTGTCTCAGAAGTGTTACCAGGACTGCGGCCACTGCAGGATTGACGGACTCCCCGTCCATGATTTAGAGTGTCCGAAGTGCTCTCCGTTCTGCCTTTGGTTATCCCCAGGTGTTGGAGAGATGAGTGAAGAGATAAGTTTAAGCAAAGATTCGAGCGATGGAATCGAGGGAATTCATAGAAAGGGCGCATTATGGGAATCCCAAGAAACGTTGGCGATGGTTTCGACAGACTGTACCCGGGTCGCTGTGATTTCGGGGGTATGGCTTGGACAAACCCTTAAAAGTCCAGCAATGTTCTTCAGCTGTGTTCACGGGCCCAATGTGAGGATTTGAGTTAACTGGGCATCGTTCTTGATTGGTGTCGGCATCCAATGACTCGATGCCACCTGGGCGTACACCAGGGACACCCGCGGGCCGCGAAGTCCGTCTTGGGTTCAACCCAGGCCCAGGCCAGGTGCGTGGCTGTTATCGATATCGACCTTTCATATTTCATTTATTGCCCAGAGGCATTTTATCAATGACCCCCCATATCCTCATCCACTTCCGCCCTCCTAGAAGTCACAAATACCTGCCTGGCTTGACGAGGACGCTCCCTCTTTCGATTACCGCGGCTTCGTCATCAAGGAGGCTCCTCACAGCGTTTCTTCTAGGCAGAGAATCAAGACGTGCCGTCCTCGCAGGCATGCCATTCGTTGATGAGATATTCCAGCGATATTCCGCCTCCTAGACTGCACGCAAGCGTCCAAGAATCTAAATCAGACGCCCAGTTGCTAACTTCTTCATTCCTGGTTGCAGTGTCGAGTGGCACGTCGCGGAAGGCGACGAGTTTGAACCTATCAAGCACATTGCGACGGTGCGCGGAAAGGCATGAATTCTGCCCCTGGGCGAGCGTGTCGCACTCAATCTACTCGCCCGGTGCAGCGGAATCGCTACTGCGTGTGTCTTGGCCGTCTTTGCGACGCGATCAACAACTCATCAAACGCGCGACAGCTCCAAGCGTATCAAGGACTTGCCAGTGGCCGAAAGCTGTGGCTTCCGCGGGACAATCGCAGGTACATGCAAGATGACGCCTGGTATACCCACACGGCGACTTGTCTTGCAAATAGCATGCTTATAGTCTTGATCCCTTCGTTTAGGATTTCGACTTGTTGAGAAGTACGGCATACTTGGTGGGATTGACCCGCATAGATTTGACCTTTCGAGCATGATCACGCTCAAAGATAATTACATCTGGTCGGCCGGTGAGATCTTTATTGTTCGCCTTGTTTGTATCGTGATCGCTTTTTCTCATGACCGCGGACACAAGGTCTATCACCGCGGCGATCGCACGCGCACGTGAAGTGGGTGGCTTTTCACGCCGCTTGGACGTCGAAGTGCGGGACGAGATCGGCCGGCGCCGATATCATGATGCTCGGTAATATCGAGGGCAGCCTGCTTGTTTCCGTTGCATGGTGCTTGTACCAGCGCTGGGCGAGGGAGGGAAAGAAGTTCTTGCTCGGGACGAGTGGTAGCATCACCGAAAGTAATTTGCGTGAGCGTGCTATCGCCGGTAAGTGGACCCCATGCATGCGCTGTAGCCGCGAGGATAGTTGATCATTTTATGCGAGTAGAGATTGATATCCTGAGCGTCGTGCACCAGTTCATGCCGCACATCGACTTTAGACTGGAGATTCAAACGCCACCAAGTTGAACTCATGACAGCCAGTGAATGTGCAGTGCGCTCCAGCGAGCGAAGTCCAGCCAGTAGTCTCAAATGGTAATCTGACAAGTCCATAAGTGAAGTTCACATTGCAAGGTGAGACATCTAGTTTAAATGAATAATTAAAATGTAACCATATTACCTACGTCACGGTCTTACAGCTTCTTATTGAATCCCATCTCGCCCCAACCCTCCCAGTCATCGAGTAGATGACCGAAGTCGAACTCTGCTGCCCTACTATGCTCCAGCTCCTGGAGGAGCTCACGTGCAGCCGACGGCTCCTCCTCGACCATCAGCTCTACCCCCGCGTTCTCTGCTTGCTGTAGGAGCTCGTCGAATGTCAGCGACTCGGGCATCGCTGATGGTACGCAAGGGTTAGACTCTACGATGGGCCCCGCTACTGTGGATAGGCCCAAGCTTTGCTGAGGCGCCCATGGAAGCGAGTCCGCCAATTCTTCATCCAAATAAATTGGCAAAGCCACCGCGCCGGTGTCCAATTCCATCGGCGCTATTCCAGAGATTCCCATCAGGGCCACTGGTTCGGGCTGCACGGTGGAGAGGATAGACGAAAACGCCTGGGCAGCAGGCGTTGGTGGAGGGGGAGGCGGCATGGTACTGCTGATGTTGGGCATTGGCTCTTGTGCAGCTCTGGTCTGCGGAGCGTTGGTGCCCGTCCGACGCCCGTCCTTCTTTAAAAATTCCCGGAACCTTGGGAGGACTTGCTCCAAAAGGTTGGTGGGAAGACCATCCAACCCACATCTCTCCGTGATCTCTGCCGCAGTTGCTGTCGCCCACACGAAAGGCTTGGTGGGCGTTGACTCGGATGTGTTACTGCCGTGCTGTCCCTGTGATACAGCAGTGGGCACCACAGCAACTGACGGTCCTGCATACGCCGTGAGGGATGTTGGCCCAGCTTGGGGTGCTGCAGCCTGCATAGCGGTAACAGGAATAGTTGTTGACTGTGATGCACGCTGTTTGCCATTTTCCCAGGACGGCATAGTGATCGTAGATGGACGAGAAATGCTGGATGTCGTCTTTCGGGCTCTTGACTTGGCTGCTCGCCCACCGCGCCCGCGAGCCTTTACCGATGGTGGCAGAGACTGAGCACCCGTGGACGACTGTGAAAGTGGCTGGGGAACAGGTGCTCCCTGGGCGGCGAAGGTAGTCTCCGCCAATTGGATGGGCTGGCCAGCAGGCCCATTGAAGACTGTCGGAAGCCCCCCGGAGTCCTGGCTCTGTAACAATATCCTCATCATATTTGGTGGCAGCCCCAAGCCGAAGAAGTTCGTCTCCTGTGGGAGAGGGGGTTGGGTGCTGGGAGGAAATTGGCGAGAAGACCATGACGAGCCCTGAACGAACTCAGGGAAGGAGTATGAGGTGGGGGTTGTGGATTCCGACCCGGGGAACGTAGATGAGGATTGCATGTCTGAACGAGATGTGATGGTATGGTATGTGTTAATCTAAGAGATGAGGTGGTTGAAGTGCAATGAAGAGCTTTGGTTGAGTGAAGTTACACGCAGATTTCTGGCAGACACGGCCTTGCGCCAAACGATATATATATACACTGCACGGGTGTGGATGTATCAAACACTAGGTACAACAAGTCCGAAAGAAATGTGCGCTTTTGTTCTCGGAAGGGGATGCGAGAAGGTGATTTCGAAGTCAGAGTGAGTGAGGAGGCCACAACTTGATTGTGGCTAGAATATTATTTTGTATTCCGGGTCCACGTTCAATCGTTGCAAATGCGTCACGGTGAAGCGTGTTGTGTGAACAATGGGTAAATTCCTTTCCCTTCCCCCTTTCCCCTCTGGTGCTTTCCCCCACCTCATTGTCTGCAGTGCCACGGCTCGGACCAACGCGCTGAAAAGCCCAAAAAGGTATAGTTCTTGAAGCTTGATGCTCTACGCGCATTCGGGGGGATGCCACCAGTTGCGGTCCACATTCAATCCGCAACAAAGATAATCCGTCTCATCACAGAACAATCGCAAATGATCTTAACCGTAACTTCGCCTATCGGGATCTTTTCTTTTCTTTTTGGACTAGGCCATTATGTACTGAGTATTTTACTGTAAACCTGACTCGACAGATTTCGGTCCCCTTGCCCCCCAGGTAAGGTTGTGATTCTCCGCTCCGAGGAGCGCGGGGAGCGGGAAGAGGGTGTCTCACTGGCAGTCGAGGTGCAAAGACTAGGACGAATGGGGGCCTTGAACCAGGACCGGGCTCGATCCTCGCAGGAAGATTTAGATGTGTCCAAAACCCGGATGTTGTCGCAACGGTTCTGCAGTATCTGTAAGATGTCCGTCTCCGGTAGTGGAGCTGTCATTAATGTATTAAAGTTGATATGGAAATCAAGGCTGCACATTGCACAACGAAGTCGACTTGTCGTTGCAGTGCGTGGGAGTCAAGGAAGGGAAGAGAAAGAACTTCTGCGCACCAAGGGTTTTGTTTTCACGATCAGTGAGGAGGCCCTTTGACAAATGCCACTCGGTTTCGTTGTCTTTGGACTAGTGTCCATAAGATCCGGAGGTCCTTTTACCATAAAAGAAACCATTCAGATCGGGACTCTATCGCGATGGGCGTTGGGCGGTCTTCGCATCGATTCAAAGAACGGACGTGGAAGACGTTACAGACGAGGTGGGCGAGTAGTCATACGGCAACATGCGTTATCAAAGATAGGTCCAGCGGCGTAGCCGGTGTAGGTACGAGCGGAGCATAGGCATGGCATGTGCTGCTCTTGCCAGTAATGTTAATATTCCCGCGCGGAAACCCATCTGCAGGGATTGATAGTTATAAGACGTCTAAGTAGTACCCTAGCCCAGAACAATGCGAATATATCATAGCTCTCTCAAAGAAAGGGGGGGAGTCGTGTCATTTTTTTCATAATTTCATTAGAGTGACTCGGAGACATTGGTCGACCGGAGCGAGCGGAGGGCAAGTGGCGGAGCAGGTCCGTGCGTGTTGACGAAGGTCGCTGAGTGCCTGCACCAATGTTTTGGCCTTCTGCGTATATGATGAGCTTCACCAACTCGGAAGCGTTCGTGCGTACTTGGGCGCTCCGCGGCTCCTTGGGCGGGGCCGGAATCCCGCAGGATCACATGATCGAGTCGCGGCATTGGAGTCGCGTGCGTTTACTGCTTGCCCAGCACCACTACGATGCTTCGCTGACAGGAAAGCCCTTAGAAAAGCCCTCAACCGCTAACTGCAGTGCTACGAAGAGGTGGTAACTGTGCATACGAATGGTAGGTAAAAGAGAGAATTGGGGCAGTGACATAGCAGCGTGTATTCCTACTAGTAAGTCAGCACAATTGCGTCGTTCCGCGGCGGAATCAGCGGATGTGGCCCAACACTCATCGGCGTAAGGTGCGCAATACAGCCAACTGGGACCACCATCTTAAACCACCTTGATTTGATATCGTTTTCATTATTTATGGTTCCTCCGATGACCCTTTCGCAACACCATCACAGGAGATGAGGTGAGCCAACTCTGAGATAAGAATGTGGGAGTAGACGAGTTGCGCCGGGATCGGTTATTTCCCTTGGGGTCTGGCATGCTGTGTCTGGTTTGACTTTGACATGCGCATGGTGCTCCGGCCCGAACCAGTCGACTTCCATTTGCATTTCATAGCATGCCAATCCTACGGACAATGGCCTTTTCTTCTGCCCTGATGAGGGACTATTGACTTATAGTTAATAAATAATAACTGTGATTCTGCGCAGCTGGGTTTTCTAGCAGCCAGTGACCGTACCAATTGAATGCAGCCATTTCGTCGGGCCGTAAGGATAAGGAAGTCGAATTCTGATATATCAAGGCGATTAAATAACCTAACGATATCTTTAGGCTTCCATTGTCAAGACTATAAACCAAATGTATGTACAGTCAAGTCACTTGCATATTACACACCAAATTAACGCAAAAAGTACTCAAGCTGAGACGCATGGTTGACGCCGTCATCGCCACCGTCCTCCAATTTGTCCGACGAGAACATGGCCAACATCTCGTCCACATCGAACACCACCGCATCCTTGTTAGCCGAGCCGGACATCTCTGATTCCGACTCGGGCGAATCTACGGTTTTGCCTACTGCCATCATTACGAGGAGTTTGAAGACGGCATTTAAAATAGGCTCAGAGTACGTTTCGTGGCCCTGCCGCGAATTCTTGCGGAACTGCTGGATCGCCCTGAACTCCCCTAGCTTGAGCTGAACCGGGGCCACGGTCACCTCCACCTCTGACTCCCGACACTTCTCCTGGATTGCCATGAACCCTTCGCACTTCTCGCAATGACGACCAGAAGAGTCGGATCTCCCCGCCCTGAAGAAAGCGACCATAGGAACCGAAGAAAGAAAAGCTGAGAAAGGCAGGACAGAGTGCGGTGCAGGAGGGAACGTACTTGGCATTTTTACACAGGCTGTGCATGGAAAGAAAGGCTGGGCACGCAAACGTAGGTTGCGCTGCCAGGCGTTCCTTTCCCACCGCTCTCTCGAAATGACGATTTGAAAACCAATGTTTTCGCAAGGTGGACATATCCTTCGTATCGACGGCCTTACAGCAATCGAAAGTCTTCTCGAGCTTCTGCCGGATGTCCTTGGGCAATCGTTCCTGTGCGAGTCTGTAAGAGCCTGTATCTCAAGACACGTTTAAGATGATGAACGTACAAACATCGTTGAATATCCCGTGCCAGACGGCCGCTTGGCTTTGTCTCCAAGGCGTCCGACTGAGTTGCGGCGCCGCTTGCGCTTACCAAGCTGCGTGGCTGCAGGCTTGGCTTCCTTTGCCTCGGTCTCTGATTCGAGGATGGGTTGGGACGTTGAATCTGAGCCAGGTGACAGGCTCAGTGAGTACTCCGATGATTGCGATGGGGCAACGCTCGACTCCGATGAGGTGTGTGGAAGCGACAGTGGAGTTTGGAAAAGGGAAAGCCCATTGTACGTCGGGTGGGCAGGTGCCAGTTCCCCGCCAGGGGGCGTACAAAAGTAAGGTCCTCCAAAGCTAGTGTCGACATTACTATTAACTTGGTTCGTGTAATTCATGTGGAGGTAATCTTGCGAGGGTAAATCATAAAAAGACACGGGAGTCGAGTAAGATACTGTAGTCATTTTGAAGGACTTGCGTAGGATGGGGGTGGAGAGGAGACAAAGGTGAGTTGGGGAAACGAGATTATGAGAGACTTTTAAAGCATGACTTGACTCGGAGAACCCCCGCCTTTCAACTGTCGAAGCTGACAACATAGAAAGTTGTGGATGCGGTAAATCAAATGCGATAGAGATCCATAGCGTACTCTGACGGAGAGCTATTGATCAGAATACCAGCAGAGCGGAGGGACATTTCCACATTAGGGACATACGGGAAATAGTTGTGGTAATGAAGGGGGCCTCCGAGAAAATCCGGTAAGCGAGAAATGCTCAGAAGAGTGAGGGGCGAGTAGCGACGAGGCAGAAAACTGGCGGGCATAGAGGTGCGGATGTGTGGATATGTCTTGTGGACAAAAAAAACTGAAACAAATTGTCAATGTGGCGCGCGGCGCCATCTCACCAAAGCGTCGGACTGCGTAAAGGCTTTGCAATCAGCTATCGAGCGGTGATCTTCAATAAGAAAAATAAAGATATGCCACAAAAATGCCCCCGGACAACTCGGAGGGGAGGTGGGAGGGTAACTTTTTGCATGCGGGAATCCACAAGTCACGGTCTTCACTGGATCTCGCCTAGTGCTGCACCCAACTCGGGCAATTATTCAAGACACCACCAACACGCTTTCGCAGCCCGACTCTCAAGGTCCGTTGACAACGCCACTTGGTCTCGACTCTCGACGTCTTAGAACACAGTACTAGGTTCATCAAATGCGAAGGTCCTCTTACCATAAAGAGAACTAATTGGACGTACCTTATTGGGAGACTTCAGATGGGCACTGTGCAATCTTCGCATTGATTCCGGCGACGGCCAATCCTACTGGAGTTCTTCGGATCATTCTGGTCGATCATAGAATCGATTGTGCTCTCGCGGAGCTCAATATCCTCCGCCTGGTGAACCAATGCCGGAGTTAACCATATCAGCGTTGAAAAGCTTTCATTGACGAGCTGTGGAGGGAATACAGTCGGGACATGGAGAGAGAAAGTGGCAGGGCTGGGTGGGATATCGTTTCGCCGCATGGTCTATGACAGGGGCCGGAGACTGATGTCTGATTGTCCAAGCGGAATCTTTTACTTATCCAGGAACGCCGTGCTATGCTCTGTGTGTGCACGGTGCGGCATGCCTATGCACAAGGCCGATTGTGTATGAATCCAGAGAAATACGATCATTATAACGTAGAGTGTTGGCAGTCAGAAATTTAATCAGAGACATTGTCCAGATACATCGTCAAAAGTCAAGACTTGTCTCGGGCCAGACAGGCTTCAATCTCTCAGATAACCGTGGAGCTGACAGACGACCTGAGCAATTCGGCAGAAGAGAAAACAGTCTTTCCTGGGCCTGCTAAGGATAAAAATGCTGGCATGTCCGAGTTGAACAGGGGATAATGGATGCGTACTTTCGTTGGATTCAAAAAAAAAAGCCAGTCCGCTGATATCCATTCCTTATAGATGACTTATTATGGGAGCCGTGCTTTTGTCCTTTTATAATATGCATCATACATAAAGAATGGCGTTGAGTGTTGAAGTTGTATTGAACGAAAGATATGCGGGGGGTATGGACGTGCCAGATCACTGGCAACTGGCGGGGCTCATCATGATCTGAGTCGAGTGATTTTCGTAGGGACCGGGCCGCCAGCCGAAATCCAGGCCCCGCCTCGGCCATGTCCGTCCATGAACGTTACTGACTACGTTGACCGACCAAGAGGAGGACTCCAATGCTGGCATAAACCTGTTTTGCTGGCGAGAACACCCGAGAGGTAGAAATGTTAGAACACAGATTCTCAACAAGGATGGCTTCGGAATAGTCACTAGACCGACACCCTCACCATGGGCAGCGAAAAATGTGTATAACACGTTGACACTTGGGACAAGACACATTGTGAGTCCTTCATGTGTCGACTCTGGGATTGATCGAATACAGGGATTTATCCTCGGAGAACGGCGAGTATCGCATCATGAGAGAATCGCAGGATTGAAGCTCCGTGACCGGAGGATGTGAGGTAATGTCGTTTCCTGTCATCTTCTAGAAGGCTGAGTTGAAGACGAAATCGAAGTGAGTGCGTGAAGTGGATGCGGGGGGTATGCTGGACATAATAGCTGTGCGAAGTAGGGGAGCGAGTGAATGCGGGACGCGTCGGAGTTGGTACGGCGCTTAAATTAGTTGGGTTCGGGTTCAAGTTCAAAGTTAATGTTGACTTATTGTAACTACCTCTGCGCCCTGCGCTGCATGGTCACGGTAGCGAAGGGACCTTAGGTGCGTATAATGGTGTGCATATCCTTCTGTGTTATGGAGTTTCCTTCGACCGAAAGACATTGCGACGAACTTTAAGCTGGGATCAAATCTCCTACGGGGCCTTAGGCATACAGGTGTTTAGACTGGGTTTGGACGGCGCAGAGACTCTGAACTGGCTTCACCCTGTGCATGACCCCCTAGGCTATGATGCGCTACTATCGTACAGTACCTATGCCTTGTGAGTCAACAAGACGTATATGCAAAACTAGGATATGGAAGTATAAGTACAAAAGCTCGTGACCGACAAAATCGAAGGTGTATGGACAATAGGCAGTCGAGTCGACGGCAGCAGTTCCACATGTTGTAAGTAAATGAAGAAGAGAGGAAGGGAAATCCTTGCAAGTTGAACTTGAAGGGACTCGAGATAGCACATTCGTTGCGCGCATTGACTCGACCCGAAATCAAAGACAGAAAATTCGAGACTCGAGAGGGATAGTTATTGGTTCAAGTAACGAGTATCGGTGTGCGAGAAGACACGGGAATGGGATAGAGAGAAAGGCATGATCCCTCTGAAGGGGTGTAAAAATGATCAGTCGCTCCCGGCGATCTCGGAGGGCGAGCCTGAAGGTGTGACGCGCACATATGCTCCACTATCTCGCCTGCGGCGCCTCAGGCAGACCTACACCCTTCCATCTAACAGCAGGGCAGTAGCCATTGATGTTTAGGAGAGGCCTAGCACGCTGTCAGCGAGTCTTCGATTTCTAACTGATATTCCTTGTGCACACAACCACATGGCAACTCGTGCCATCGCACAATTCTACAGTCTGAATTCTCTAGCAAACATCGTTCTAAATGTATCCTACTACAATCTATGCCGACGTTATCATTAAAGAGTAATAGCAGAATCCGTAACTGCATCATAAAGTCGACGAGATGGCGCTACTCCCCTACAAACTACAAACTTGTAGAATATTCGGACAGAAACTGAATGATCTCTTGCTGCGCATACATTGACGCTGCCTCGTAAGGGGTCCGGCCGTCTCTGTCACGGGCATTGAGATCTGCGCTGTGTTCCAGTAATAATCGTGCGACTGCAAGATGTCCGTGCTGTGATGCTAGGTGCAGCGGCGTACTGCCATCGCTATCAGGGGTATGGGCAATTGCCCCTCGTTTGAGTAGCATTCGAGCAAACTCGAAGTGCCCATAGTAGGCCGCAAGGTGGATAGGAGTCCAACCATCTTTGTCTCTGGCATTGGGATCTGCCCCGCGATCAAGTAGCCATCTCCCAATTGTCACACATCTGCCATCAGCGCCACGTGATGCGTGATGCAATGGGGTCCGATGCCAACGGCCCCGGATGTCCGAATCCGGGAAATGTTTAACCAATAGTGAAAATATGTCGGTATGCCCCATCTCTGCAGCTGCGTGTAACGGGGTCACGTCAAAACCACCTGTGGCGTGTACATCCTCCGGATGCTCAGCAAGGAGGCGTTCGGTAAGGCCGCGAAATCCTAATCGCACAGCATAATACAGGGGAACCGCTTCAGGTCTCTGTGGCCTTATGGTTGACATGGAAGACTCTTGATCTGGGTTATAAAGCCAGAGCCAAGTTGCAAAGTGTGGTTTGTCCACATCAAATAGACATTCCATCCCAGACTTGATCCGTGATGCCACATTCCCGAATCGAGCGTGCTCGAACCAGTGTTCGGCAGCGTATTTGGCCAGCGGGAAGTTTTTGATAGTGTTTTCGTCGATTCGATCGTCCAATCGAAGGAGAACTCCGAGACATGCTTGTGCAAGAATCGTATGCGCAGACTCGAGGGGAATGTGGTGGCACGAGACGTCTCTACTCGACTCGGCAAGCCGTTTTGATGTCAAGTACTCTTTGACTGAGAAGTGGGAGAATTGGACAATCCGCGAATCCCCGTCCTTGACAACGATGACCAAACTAGAGCATGCCGACATGACTGCCTCTTCTTGATCCTCCCAACGCCACGCTGGATCCAATTTCGACATCCCTTCCACGTCGAAGTCGACTGCGAGAACTTCTGCCAGTTCCTCGACTCGAAGCGGGCGAACCGCTGCTACCAGACAATGCAACAGTCGACGAGCATGTCCTTGGTTCGATTTCTTGATCTCCTTCAATATCCGCTCGTATGTCTCGTCAAGGCTTTCTGGTAATTCGTCCAGGATACGCCGCACGCTTGGGGGGAAACAGTGACGTAGAACCTCCAATTGACAAAACGTCCACCTGAACCTGCATGGTGTTAGAAGAATGGTTTGTGACTATACGCAATGCACACATACATGCCGTCCGCCTTTTCTGGAAGCATGCTGATAACAAGCTCCTTGTCCTCATCCCGCCATCTCCGCATCCTTCGATCAGAGTGCACAAAAGATCTCACATAGTCTGTGATATCCTGCTTTTGTCCACTTTCGTCATGAAGCGACACAGGATTTGGAGCCAACGGTTCGAGGACAGTCTGAATGTCGAGCTCAGGGCGACTTGTAACGCATATGTGTACATTTGGTAGGCGAAGGCCGACGAGTTCATCGACGAGCTCGAGAACCTCTTCCCGCGGAGATGGAATACTAGACGTGATCGGGCATTCGTCGATTGCATCCATGATGATGTAAGTAGGGCGTTGCACGTCGAAGTTGAGCATTTCTTTGAGACATCCTATCATAGCACGTTCATTAGGCTTCCGAACTCCACGGTCATGTGAAGAATAGAGTCGGGAGAGGATATCACAACAAGGATCAGACCGAGCGGAAAGCTGGATTAGTAAGGAAGGGAGCAAGTTTTGGAGCTTTTGTTTGTCGACGTCCCTGAAATCGAAGTAAAAATAGGCCATCGAGGCAGCCCCAGCATCATGCAAGGTTATGATATCCTGTATGATCGAGGAGCTGCGTTCATCATATGAGTCTGATGAGGTAGAACAAAGCCAAGGACAGACGAACCTGAGTACGCTCTTGCCGGAACCAGCTAGGGAATCAAGATAATGAGGACTGGTAACGCGGAATAAAGCCAACGGGGAACTCACGCTTTCCGTGTATCCATAAAAAAGGACTAACAGATTTCCATTCCTTGAAAATATTGCCTTGAAAGAACCACTGAGCGGTGCCTTCGTGATGAGTTTTGGATGCAATGTTGTGATTAGTGGATGGATCTGAAGGTGAAAGCCACCGAAGAAGGTTATCACGGAGCAGGGTTCCTGTAAACGGTCTCAGGCTTCGAAATGATAAAGAGAAGGGGCGAAAAGATGACGAACGATTGACATCATTAAGTTTGTCATCAACATCCGTCACTTTCCTCTCGACGCTGTGGGTGATCCTCAGCAGTTCCGCAGACGCCATATTCGCCTCTTCTTGTGTCAATCTGTCCAATCTCTGTAGACTATCCTCGATATCTGTGTTGCCCATCAACATTTTTAAATACTTTTCTAGATAGAGCGTGATCAATCAGGGTAAACCAGCGCGAGGTCAACTCACTCATTCGCCCACGCTTCACTTCTTTTGTTGCAGACCCAACCACAGCTAGTACCTCTGCCAATATCTCCACGGATATTTCTCTCATAGCGGCAGTCGGTGGCACCTCGGTGTAGATTTCGAGTCGGCGGAAGAAGTATTCAATCCGATTGAAAAGATCAATGAGAATGCCTTGGCGCGCGTCGACGTCCTTAGCCGCCTAGAAATCGTGTATGTCAGAATGGGCCGCACAACTTGAAGGCGAAACAAAAAGGTGGCTGACCAAGAGGAGAACGCCGATTCCAGCAAAAATAACTTTTGCCGGTGAGAAAACCTGACAGACAGATGCTAGACCACAGACTCATAACAGGGACGGCATAACGGTTACTCACCAGACCAACACCCTCTCCAAGGGTGGCGGAAAACGCGTATAAGACATTGACGGTTGGAATGAGGCATTTTTCGAAGCCTTGGTGTCCGCTCTGGGGTTGGTCGAATGAGGGGATTTGTCTTCGGAGAACAGCAAGTATGGCATCAGGAGAATCGCAGGACTGAAACTCGGTGGCTAAAGGGTGTGATGCGATGTCTTTTCCAGTCTTCTTCTTGTATGCTTGAAGAGCAGCGTTGAGAATAGAATTGAGGTTTGAGTGCGAGGTGGATGGGGAGGGTGTACTTGACATGATGACAGGAGAGTGTGATGACGGCGATTGAGCGCATAGTATTAGTATTAGTGCCGTACACCGCCACATCCCGCCTGCCGCCCAAACATTGCCCAAACGCCCAAATCTGCGCCTGCCTGACTCATTATAATATTTGGCTGGGTCACATCAGACTATTCCAATAGTTTCAACATCGCCAAGGCATTTGTTTGCATGGCGAGGTAACCCAGAGCTGCCACCACGGCCCATTGGCTGACCGTCTCGACTTAAGCCTGACCATGCGCCTGTACTACATACTTTATTTATCTCCACCACACTACGTCCTCCCTCCCCTTTACCCTCTTGTCGTTCCCCCCTCGACTCTCGATTTGAGTATGAACTGCTTCAACTTCCGCATCATGTCATTCTATAATCTGCAGTTTGATAATTAGAGAGACAGTGATCATGAACCGTATCCAGAGGCTTTGGATCACCCTTGAATGAAGATACCTACCTCGCGAGGCACCACTGGTGCCCATCCCGTCACATTCCCAAGATTCCTCACCTACTGAGCGCAAATATTCTGTCACCTACGAAACTTTCTGTAACCCTAATGGGCTCGGGCCTAATCGATGTCCCAAGCTCAATGAAAGTCAAAAAACGTTTGACGTCATATGAATACCGTAGAGGCCAAAGTTAGTGTACCCGCAGAGACGACCAATGTGAATTTGGTACGTTCCGAGAACGGTTACTATCCTGCTCGTAGTGAAACGCGAAGCGTGTTCAGAAAAGAGGTGAATTACTATGGGTCTTGCGTGGGTTGTGGTATTCGTTGCACCACCGGTAATAACACAGTACTAAGTAAGCTGTAATTCGTGATTCTGACGATGACAAGGATGCCTGCCCCGACTGATGGGAACAGACATATGCCTGGAGACACGAGTGACATGAGCGAGAGGTGCTCTCCATTATATACATTGGCAAGGGCACTTACCATTCAGTTGAAGGTTATGGAAACCGTCGTTTTGGTTTGTAATCCTCCTCATTTTTGACCTCTCCATCTCTCCTCTTCCTTAGATATTCTAACATGTCCTTGACGCCCTCCGAGTCGCCAGTCGAGGCGCGACCACTTGTCCAAATCCACGACAATCGGCTATTTCAATGCGAGAGGGCTTTTCTGAGAGTCGCACCAAACCTTCTGGTGAACCGTGAATGCGGTCTATCCGGCAAAGGAGCGAATAGATTGAGGAAATCAGCACGGCGACATGATGCAGATCGTCTATATCGCGAACGCGTGGAGGGTATTCCAAGATTGTGCGTATCTGGTCAGCAGTCGGCGGATGCTTCTCGATGACCTCCAAGTCGAACTCGAGCAGTGATTGAATGCACTTCCTAGTGGATATGGTAATGACAGTGTAGCTCGAAGGATGGCAACCGTCCTATTGGAGGTTGTTGAGGATGAGTTGTGACTTGGGAAGCACACCACAAGGACGGCTACTCAAGATAGAAGGGTGACACTGACGCACTACTGACGCGACCTTCGGATAGTGCCGGGGGTGTCGCGAGACAGTTACTGCCGTTCCGCTTCCGCTCTCGTCTGCTGCTATTTCCATCCTCTGGCGACATTTTCCCAACAACATTCCAGCCGATTTCACATGGTGTTAAACCCACATGAAGTTGACAAATATAGCGCTCATTCACACTCGCCCCGCCCGCCCACAAAATCATGACGATAAATCGATCAGGCGGTCAACGACCATCGGGACTACTACATGCGCTCAAATTTCTGCACCTTATCCCTTGCCTCGGGCTGAAGATGTTGGCGTGGGTCAGTTATGTGTTAGTTGGTTCTCTGGCGAACTGATTCTCTTGACTCATTCACTCAAAAGCCATTATGCAAGCCTGTCGTCTCAAGAGTCCTGAAGGCCATTATCTTTCATAGTCAAAAAGCAACATAGATACTCCGGGCTATTCTCTTTGTCCTCTATGTCCCATCTCTGTCGATTGAGAAGGCTTATATCTCCTGCTGGGAGGCACGTTTGCTGGGACTTTCGAATATGGCTTTCTCTTTCGGATACGATAAACAATCATACGACAGGGAAGTTGGGGACGTGGTCCAAGACGGTTTCTCTTTGTTACTCTTACTTCGATGACTCCCAGTGATTTTGTCCTTTCGAAACGGGCTTAGGGCGGTGTAGTTCTCGGTTTGTCCCTCTTTTTTGCGCCACCACTTAGCCCTGAATCACCACAAATATAGAATTTTTGCAGGCCCTCCAGGATCGGCGTCCATGATATGCGTCTATCGTGATTTCAAACCCGACACGCTTAAATTGTCATGGCCAGACACTTCTTGCTGGTCTCGTGAGACCTCACCTCCCAATCCTTTTTGGCACGAAAGAACTCGAAGGTGGTTCGCCACTCCGGAAGTTCCTCTGGAGGCGACCAAGGCATGTTGCTTCGAGTCTAGGGAGGACCCTGTTTTTTGATGATGGGTGATTTTCCTGGACCCTCGACGGCCCGATCTGAGCACTTGTACCAAAGATCCCCTCGTCACTGTCTCTACGCCGTTCTACTTGCATTCTTTATTACGTTAATATCGTCTGTAGGTATGATATAGGGGAGACCACGCATTGGCGCACAGTTGAAGTGTATATAAGATAGAATTTTTTTATTTAAGACAACACAAGGATTCTGATCCGCCACCAAATCACCAAATGCCGCATCATCGCACCACCATTAACCAGCCCAGCATCACAATACTCGCCAATCCGCTCGGGCTGGGGGGTCGCGTGTTTCCGGTCCGTCAGATTTCGCGGATCCTTCAAACGTCCTTCCTTATAAACCTATCGCAGTGGATTGGGTGGTAGATTTGCAAGTGCTGTGGCGTGTTGAATACAACCGCGACCGCCAGTGGATTTGTCCGTCTTCTTCCAGCGATTATAGATGGCACGTGATTTTGAGCGTTTGAGAACAAATGTCGTGCTCGAAATGCGAAATGCACGAATATTAGCGACTCAGGGTCACGTCGTATTATCAATGTTCAATCGTGTTTATGTACAAAAGTCATGCCCAACAAGTTTCAATAAAGTGGAACCCCACATCAGAATTTAAAATTAGTGGCGCTATCAACGAGTCAACAAGATGACACTACTACATTTCAGACATTGCAGTATACTCCGACAGTAATTGCACAATTTCTTGCCTCATATGCCTTGATGCTATATAGGAAGGGGTGCGACCATCTTCATTACGTGCGTTGGGATCCGCGCCGTGTTCCAGTAATAATCGTAAGCCTTGAATACGTCCATATCTTGATGCCTCGTGCAGTGGCGTATTTCCACCCCTATCAGGGATATTAACTGCCGCCCCACGCTCGAGTAGCATTCGAACACATTCAAGGTGCCCATTAATAATCGCAATGTGTAGAGCAGTCCAGCCATCCTCCTCTTGGGCATTGACGTTCGCACCGTGATCAAGTAGCCATTGCCCAATTTCTACATGTCCATTTCGCGTTGCTCGGTGCAGGGGGGTCTGACAATAACGACCCGGGATATCGAGATCCGAGAAATGTTCAACTAGTAATGCAAAGATGTTGGGATTTCCAAGACTTGCAGCAGCATGTAGCGGTGTCATTTCGTAACCACCCTTGGCGTGTATATCCTCTGGATGCTCAGCGAGGAGGTGTTTTGTCAAATAGTAAAGCCCGAAATGTACGGCATAATATAAAGGAACCGCTTCAGGTTTTTCGGGGCTCTTAGTTGACTTGGATTGACGTTCTGGGTTGTGAATCCAGAGCCAAGCCGCAAGGTGTGGTTTGTCCGCATCGAATAGACATTCCATCCCAGTCATGATCCGTAATGCCACGTTCTCAAATTGACCGTGCTTGACCCAGTGCATGGCAGCGTATTGAGCCAGCGGGAAGTTGTCGATAGTATTGCGGTCAATTCGATCGTCCAATCGGAGGAGAACACCGAGGCATGCTTGTGCAAGAATCGTATGCGCGGATTCGAGGGAAATGTGATAGCGTGAGATGTCTCTGCTCGACTCCGCAAGACGGTCGGACGTCAAATATTCTTTGACTGAGAAGTGGGAGAATTGAACGATCCGTGAATCCCCATCCTTGACAACGATGACCAAACTCGAGCATGCTGACATCACTGCCTCTTCCTGGTCCTCCCAACGCCAAGCCGGATTCAATTTTGGCATCCCTTCCACATTAAAATCGACTGCGAGGACTTCTGCCAGTTCCTCGATTCGAAGCGGGCGAACCGCCGCCACAAGACAATGCAACAGTCGACGAGCATGTTCTTGGTTCGACTTTCTGATCCCCATCAATATCCTCTCGTATGTCTCGTCAAGGCTTTCTGGTAATTCGTCCAGGATACGCCGCACGCTTTGGGGGAAACAGTGACGAAGAACTTCCAATTGACAAAACGTCCACCTGAACCTGCATGGCGTTAAAAATGGTCTGTAACGATACGACAACACACACATACATGCCGTCTGCCTTTTCTGGAAGCATGCTGATAACAAGCTCCTTGTCTTCATCCCGCCATCTCCGCATCCTTCGGTCAGAGTGCACAAAAGACTTCACATAGTCCACGATATCCTCCTTTTGTCCACTTTCATCATGAAGCGACACAAGGCTGGGAGCCAATGGTTCGAGGACGGTCTGAATATCGAACTCAGGACGACTGGTAACACATATATGTACATTTGGAAGGCGAAGGCCAACGAGTTCATCGACGAGCTCGAGGACCTCTTCTCGTGGAGACGGGACACTAGACGTAATTGGGCATTCGTCGATTGCGTCCATGATGATATAAGTAGGGTGTTGCGCGTCGAAATTGAGCATTTCTTTGAGACATTCGATCATAGCACGTTCATTAGGCTTCCGAACTCCTCGGTCGTGCGAAGAGTAGAGTCGGGAGAGGATATCACAACAGGAATCGGACCGGGCAGCGAGCTGGATGAGGAGGGAAGGCAGCAATTTTTGGAGCTTTTGCTTGTCAACATCCCTGAAATCGAAATAAAAGTAGGCCATCAAGGCCTTCCCAGTGTCGTACAAGGTCATGATATGTTGTATGATCGAAGAGCTGCGTTCGAGCCGAGAGACAGTATGAAAGTCTGTTAAGATAGAACGAGTCAAGGAGGGGCGAACCTGAGTACGCTCTTGCCGGAGCCAGCTGAGGAAGCAAGATGATTAGGAATGATGGAACGGAGTAGAGTCAAAGGGGAACCCACGCTTTCCATGTATCCACAGGAACGAACCAGCGGCCTTCCACTCGCTAAATGTCCGGCCTCGAAAGAACCACAGAGCTGTGCCGTCGTGACGAGCTTTGTACGCAATGTTATGGTTCGTAGAAGGGTCTGAAGGCGAAAGCCATCGAAGAAGATTATCACGGAGCAGGTTTCCTGTGAATGGGATCAGCCTTCAGAATGGAAAAAAGGAGAGCGAAGTGATGACGAACGATTGATATCATTTACTTTGCCATCGACGCCTTGGACCCTGTCATCGACATCTTGGACCCTTTTGCCTACATTTTGCACGTTACCCCCGATGTCTTGTATCCTCTCGTCAACACCTATCACTTTCTCCTCGACGTTGTGGGTGATCCTCAACAGCTCCGCAGATGCCATCCTTGCCTCTTCTTGTGTCAATCTGTCTAGCTTCCGCAGACTATCTTCGATGTCTGCGTTGCCAATCAACTTATTTAAATACTTTTCTGGAACATTTTCTGTCAATATCGGCCTGGGTGAACCAGGTTGACTTGGAATCAACTCACTCATTCGCCCACGCTTCACTTCCTTTGTTGCGATCCCAATGATAACTAGCACTTCCACCAATATTTCCACTGCTATTCCTCTCATAGAAGTGGTAGATGGGACCTCGGTGTAGATTTCGAGTCGTCGGAAGAAGTATTCAATCCGGCCGAAGAGATCGACGAGAATGCCTTGGCGCGCCTCAATATCTTTAGCTGCCTGAAAGATTTACTGTTAAAACGGGCTGCACAACGAAACGAGAAAATGACCGACTAAGAGGAGGACTCCGATGCCAGCAAAAACCAGTCTTGCTGGTGAGAATACCTGAGAGATAGAAATGTTAGAACACACATTTTCAACAAGAATGAACCCGGAATAATTACTAGACCAACACCGTCACCAAGGGCAGCGGAAAACGTGTATAACACGTTGACGGTTGGGACAAGACATTTTGTGAATCCTTCATGTCGACTCTGGGATTGATCGAATGTGGGGATTTGTCTTCGGAGAAGGGCGAGTACGGCATCAGGAGAATCGCAGGATTGAACTTCGGTGGCCAGAGGATGTGCGTTAATGTCCTTCCCTGTGTTCTTCTTGTAGGCCTTTAGAGCAGAGTTGAAGATGGAATCGAAGTTCGTGCACGAAGTGGATGCGGAGGGTGCGCTGGACATGATAGCTATGCGAAGTAGGGAGCAAGTGAATGGGACGGCTATGGGACGCGTCGGAGTCGATTCGGCGCCTAAATTTGGGATTTATTGAAAAATATTGAATTACCTCTTCGCACTGCGCCGCATGGTGGCGGGCACCTTCGTAACGAAGGGTGCGTATGATGAAATCTGACGGGTCAGGCGGGCCAGGGGCTCCAGACGAGAGTGAGGAGGACCAGCGCTCGAGCCAGACTCGCGCTAGGGAGTAGGATCGGGACGGGGCCGCCTTCATCAGAGGTCTCAGGTGCGGAAGGACACCAGGGCTCGCATGGGTGCGGGCCCATGATCATACATTCATTTTCTTATCGCCCTATGAGGCCCATTTGACTTATTGATTACTTTACTGATTGATCATCTAATCTCTGCGACTTAGGCAGGTGACAGATCACACCGCCTTGGCCACGCGTTGAGGGCCAGGTCGCCTCGCCTCGCACCCTGGAAGTCAACCAGGGCGCCTATACCTTTCACTCCGACCTTCACGACGACAATATACAGCAAATGTCACTTTTATTCGTGCGTACACGAGTCAGCGCAGTTACTTACGGACTTCACCTTCGTTGGCCGAGAGTCACTTGATAGTGCTCCGAG
>QFEY01002174.1:0-14854 GCA_003316435.1 Russula virescens | reverse complement strand
TGGTATTTAAGTGTGATTTGAAAGCTCTATTAACTTTGCAAGTTTGACCCCGTGAGGCTTGTCATGAAGTGAGCGTTTACATCATACCCTTAACAAATTCTTATACCCTTGACAAAACTCTGAAACCCTTAACAAACCCTTGGCAATATGGATATGGGTACATACCCTTACTATATGGGTAAGGGTATGAAGGGTATGGGTAAGGGTTTGAGATTTTATACCCAAGGGTTACCCCTGTCACCCCTTACTGGTACACAACATCGGAAATCTTAGCAGCTACCCTGAAGGGTCTGTACCACTTTGGTGACAGTTTCTGTGTTTCATATGGTACTTTGAGGTTTGTCCCTTCTAACCAGACTTTATCCCCTTCTTGATATGGTTTAAACTTTGTCGGTCCTCTGATGAGTTGGTCTTGCACCTTACTTATCGCCTCTTGGGCAGCAATCCTTTCTTCTTTGATCTGTGCGAGTTGGTCTGCGATGCTTGGGAGTTGTATTGCCCTAGTCAGTTGATGGGCCAGTGGTGTATATCCCAGCAGTAGGTCATAGGGGGTGTGCTTAGTTGTGCTAGATGTCCACAAGTTCCGAGCATATTGTGCCATTGGCAGCCAAGTAGCCCATTGGTCTTGTTAGTTTCCACAGTAGAACCAAAGGTACTGTTCTAAGCTCTGATTGGTCCATTCACTCTGTCCATCGGTTTGAGGGTGATATGCTGTGCTAATGTTTTGCTGAATCCCAAGGAGATGGCAGAGTTCCTTGGTGAATGCTGATGTGAAACAGGGGTCTCTATCTGATATCACCTTCCAGGGAATGCTGTAGTGTGGGAACACATGTTTTGCATAGAGTGCTGTGGTCTCAATTGCGTCAATGGTCTCATTGCAGGGAATGAAGAGTGAGGCTTTGCTGCAGTCATGGTCAGTAATGGTCAGGATGCTATCAAAGCCTTGAGATAAGGGGAGTTTGACAATGAAGTCGAGCACGATTGTTTGGAATGGTAGGGCATGTGGAATAGGTGTGATAGGTGATATCTGAGGATGTGATGGGTGAGTGTTAACCTTATTCATCTGGCAAGCAGCACATCCTTGAATATATTTTGTGATAAAGTCTCACATGCCTGGCCACCAGTAGTGTTTAGCTATGAGGTCTGCAGTTTTGGCAATTCCAGGGTGTTCTGCATTAGTAGAATCATGAAAAAGTTGTGTCACCCCCCACTTAAGGTGGTCATCTCCCACAACAACTAGGGCAGGTCCCTTCCACCAGAGACCTCCTGAACATTCTTTGAGGTGGTGGGCTTGTTGCCATCTGGATAAAGTGTCTGGTTCCAGTGATTGTTGCTGGATAACAGTGGTTTCCAAATCTGAGGCTATCAGTGTGTTGTGATAGGAAGTATCATTGATTACCAGATCGTGGTCCTCCGCATCCATGACCCTAATGCTGGCCTGATCCACAGAGTGGACAGTGCTCTCCAGCCCAAAAGGGTCACCAAGTTGGAGGGCGTGAATCTGGTGGGGTTGAATGACCTCTACTACTGGCACGCTGGGGGGTATGAAAAATTCTGTTGGTAGTGAAACGACCTCTTCTTCCAGGGAAGTATCTGGTCCATAGTTGGGTTGTTGGGAGAGAGCATTGGCACAGTTGGTGCTTCCAGGTTTGTAGCAAATCTTAACATGATACTCATTCATTTCCTGGTTATAGCCATTAATCCAGTTGCTGATTTGGTGAGGTTCCCTGTGATACTCCAAGTTTTTGTGGTCCATCAGTATCAGTATTGGTATGGTCATATTCTTCAAGAGGTAGTCCCAATATCATAAGCCTTGCACCATAGCCAGGTATTCCCAGTTGTAGATGGGGTAGCATTGCTCAGTTGCACTGAAGGTGTGAGAGTAGTAGCTGCATGGTCGTAAGATGGGGCAGTTCCATCTGTCCTTGCAATCGGTATCAGCCTGGTAAAGAATGGCACCAGTTGCATATTGGGAGGCATTGACTTCAAGGATGAACTATCTTGGTTTGGTGCAGCAAGAATAGGTGACAAGGTGACAATGCACTTAAGGGTATATATAGCTTCATGGCATTTGTTGGTGAAAATGAATGGTGTCTTTCTTCAATAGGTTGGTGAGAGGTTGGGCAATGGTGGCAAAGTCAGGGATAAAAGGGCATTGGAACCCAAGTACACCTAGTGTGCTGCATACTTCCTTTACTGAAGATAGTTGTTCTGGCCATTCATGAATACTGGCTACTTTTGAGGGGTCAATGGTAACTCTCCCATGTCCTAGGCATACTCTGAGAAAGTTGACTTCCTCTTGTTCAAACATGCATTTTGATGGTTTGAGGAACAACAAGGATTCTTCCAGCAGTATCAGTAATTTGTGTACAATTTGATGATGTAATTTCCAATCTTGTTTCAGGGTTGCCACCAGCAGGTCGTCCATATAGTGTGCGAAGTGCATTGGGTATTTCTTGTGAAGTGGCACTACTACCCATGCAATGAACTGTGAAAACATTGCTAGTGTGTTGCATAATCCAAATGACATGACATTGAATTTAAACAATCCCCTGAGTGTTTTGAAGGCCATTTTCCACCGATCTTCTGGTATGATTTGAATATTGTGGTAGCCTTCTCTGACATCAAACTTAGTAAAAAGTTCCATTTTGGCCATTTTCTCAATAATCATCTGAATGTGAGGTAGTGGGGTAACGTTTGGCTCCATGTGTTTGTTGAGCAACTGATAGTTGACCATGAATTGATGTGTTCCATCTTTTTTGAGCACCATGAATGAGGGGAAACCATATCTGGAGTCTGAAGGGCTGATAAATCCTTTCTCAAGGTTTTTGTCAATATATTTGTCTTGGGCTTTCGCCACTTCTCAAGACTGGGGGTAGACCTTGCAGTTGATGGTTTCTGGTGCATTGGCATGCAGGACGATGCAATGGTTGAATTGTCATACTGGTGGGAACCATTTCACCTCTTCTTCAGAGAACACCTTTTTATGCTGCTGATATTTTTTTTTTTTTTTTTTTTTTTTGAAAGTGTTTACTTTATTATTGATAATTTGTATCTATGTTGTAGCTATTTGTTGTCAATAATAAGTGAAAATGGCAGGAGACTCTTGGTCAGCCCCATTTATTATGCTTGGCCAGGCCAGGGTCCGGTTGTGAGGGAAAATGCCTTTATGCACACCCCAAACAGGGTAGTGTGGGACTCAAAGCACGCATTCCTTGGGGTCTCAAGTACATTGTGCAGTCCTACCCACTAAAACCTCACTGTTATGAATTTAGTTTAGTGGGAGATCTCTTCCCTTCATCAGTACTTTCTCCCATGTGTTTGTTATGGGTTTAGTGAATCCTTTATTTTGTCTTATCTTCATCGTGGTTATCTTGTCATTTGAGTCATTTGTTGATTCTTCAGGTCCACCAATTTGTCATTTCTTTGTCTGTGTTCTGGGAGGTGCTGATTGTTTGCCATGGCTCTGGTGATCATGTCTCTGTGGTATGTTGCCTCGATTGGTACTGAGATCATGGTCAGCTGCATTGTGGTAGGGGTCATGTTGGTCCCCTCCTCTGCAGTCATGCAGCTGTCTGCTGGTTGGGGAGCTGTTTTATACTTTTTTGTTTGCTTCACATCAGGGTTTTTTTTATGAGTGGTTCAGACATGTTGGGCATGGTGGATGGGCAGGGTGCCAGGGTGTCAATGGGTTATTTATTGCTGGTTGTTCTGGGCCTGGGGTTGGAGCTGTTGTATCTTATATTGTTTTCATTTATTGAGCCTTATGGGAAGGGGTTTATGCTATTTTATGGGTACCCTCTTTTTAGCAACACTTGTGTGCCTTATTGATGGGTGGTTGTTTGGGGTTGTTTGGGTGTTTCTGTGCAGTGGGGGGAATGGTTTAGATTGCATTTTTTTTTTTGGTGTTGTGTTTATAGTGGGTGTTTGTTGCTTTGCTGGGTGTTTATTGCTCTGCAGGGCATTCATTACTTTGCCTGGGTGTTCGTTGAGATTTGGTTGGTTGAGGGTCTCTTTTTTTTGTGCATGTGCAGTTTTGGCGGTGTGTCTCTGGTTCATTCTCAGTTTTCATTTCTGTTCTATCAAGTTTTAGATTTGCCTTGCCTAGGCATGGTCATGGGTTTTATTGTTTCATAGGTTTACAGGGAGGATGATGGTGTTTCATAGTACGTATACCCTTCCTTGCCCCGGTTTTCACTGTGGGAAAATCATGCCTGGTGATGGTCGAGGTTCAAGGTAGCCTCTGCAGCACCCCAACTGACTACAGTAGTCACTGCTGATATTCTGTGGGGATGGTTTGTTCTATGTTAACCTGTTCCTTATCATGGGCTTTCTTGGCCATTTGTTGAGCAATTTGTAGTTTTCTGAATCCACTTGTCCATTTCTTTCATGAGTTTTGCCCATTCGTGTTCTATCCCTCTTGTTGTTCTTCCCAAGTGCATAATGAGGGTTTCATCTTCCTGGGCTAGGGACTGGGCTACAGCATGTACGTGATGAATATAGTTGTGCTGATTCCTAAGGGAACTAACAAGGATGTATGGACCTTCTACCTTGGCATTTGTCCAGTTAATGTTTGGATTGAACTGTGCCAGCCATGGGTATCCAAGTATGACCCTGTCATGACCTATATTAGTGACATAGAAGGTGGTTTGCTTCACTTGTTTCCCTTTTTGAATGACTAGGTTGACACTCCTGTTGATATGCCCTGAATGATTTCTTGTTCCATCTACATTTCTGACTGGGATAGGGGTGTTGAGTCTTTCTGTGGGGATCCTATATCTGAGAATGGTTCAATAGTCAATGAAATTTCCAGTTGCCCCACTGTCAATAAGAGCAAATTCTTCTGCCTTGCCTGAGGTAGTGTAAAAATCAAATGGCATTTGAATGCTACTGTATCGTGTTATGTACATTGTTCTCAGGCATAGGGCCTTGACTGCAGCAGTCAGTCTTGGCCCTCAGTAAAATCCAAAACTGAATCCAAAAAGTCCATTCTGTCATTCTCAGACCATCCTATCACCATTTCTTTGAATTCCTCTTTGCTAGGCTTTGAAGAGGTCCTTCTCTCCTCCTCCTCTACTGTCGTGGTTCTGGCACATTGTTCAGAAGGGCCCTGGCCTCAGCCTAAGCCTGTTACTCTGGACCAGCCTCCTCTGTTCCCATTGGATTGGCCCTGGCCTTGGCCTGAGCTGGTTGCTCTGGTCCAGCCTCCCCACTGGGCTTGTTTCTTGTAACAATGTCGCGAAATATGCCCCACCACTTTACAGTAGAAACAGGCATTGTTTTTGTTTAGCTGCTGCTGCTCTTCTGGGGTGAGTTCTGTGAATTCCCCAGTGTTCACATCCATGGGGACAACTTTGTTGCTGGTCTGTGATGGTCTCTGGTTAGGGTACTTTTTAATGTTGAGCACTGCCGCCCAATGTTGCTGTGTGGGGGTGAGATTGTGTCCCCTCAAATTCCTGGTTTCAAGCCAGCAGACTCGGCATTCCCTGGCCTCTCTCTGCCAGTCTTCCATAGTGACTGGTTTTGTCACTGCCGCGTCTGTTAGCACTGTATCGTGTGCTGGTTTGTTGAGATAGAGTCACTCTAGGGACTAATAGAGTGTTGAGCTAGGTCTCTGAAGCGACCTAGATGGCTTATAGAGTCAAGGGTTACCGTCCTAGAGTACGTCCTAGAACCCCTTTAGAGAGCAGACTATAGGATAGTCCAGAAGAAGAGACAGGAGAATCAACTTGGCCCGTCTTAGGCGCAAGCTGCCTGCCTTATATACATTTCCAGGCGCGGGAACCACCTTCCCAGATAGGCTGGTCAGGTAGACGGAAACAACTAGAACATCACGAGGCGTACTACCAAGTATCACCCGATACAGTACACAGCCATAAGGCACGGAACAGAGAACAATAGCGACCAATCATAAGACTACTACTTATCAAGACAATAGGGCCGGTTCCCACTCGCTAACAGGGGCTAGACCCCAGGCCGGTTACACCATGCTCCTCCTACACCTCAGACGTCCTCGCTGAGGGCACGCCCCTTACCTTTTGCGTACGGCTTTTTGGTGGTTTTCCAGGAGGAGCGAAACTCGATGCGTCCTCCTGGGTACGGTTGGAAGCGGTTACGGAGGGTGCTGACCTTGTCTTGAATGCGGCTCGCCACCAAGCGACCTTTGCAGAGGCGCTTCTTCTTGGTGCGTGCCTCGAGGTCGCAGCACAAAAGCTTGATGCAATCGAGCATTTCGTGGCACTCACCGTCGAGCCTGCGGTATCGCTCCACCTCCACCTTATAGCCCCACTCCCACTGCTTCTCCACCTCCGCGAGCAGGACCTGGTATGTGCTACCACTGCCCACCAGAACATGGCAGAACCAGGGTTCGAGGGGTTCGAGCTCGGTGTCTTCGTCAGTTGGGTAGTCGGCGGGAGCATAGATGTCGGCGATGAAGGGGGTGTCGGCCAGTCCTTGTCCGTCGTGAAATACGGCCACGCGGCCATTGTCGAGTTGCTTGACCCATTTGGCAGGGCGGTAGAACCCTGAACCGATGGGTACCTGTATCTGCAGGACCTGGTCGTCAGCTGCTTCATACCCGTTGGGACACATGTCGTAGATGTCCTGGTAATGCTCCAGCTGGGTGTCACAAGACTTGATGCTGGCCTCCAAGACTTCGACCCTATCTTTGTGCTGGGCGTTGTGGGCGTTGAGAGTGTTGACCAGGCCTGCGACGATGGCGATGGTCCGCTCTTCATTCCACTTGTTGCCCTGGAGGGCTGCGAGTGCGGTGTTTGGCGACAAGCGGGAGGCAGCGAGGGTTCGCAGGTCGATGTGGCCACCGGTGTCAGAGGTGAGGGAGTGAATGGTCGGTGCAGCCAGGTCCTTGATTTCGAGGTCGATAGGGTTGGCGCTACTGCCGGCGCGGAGGCGAATGGGGATGGGTGCGGGCGATTGACTGGATTCGACGACCATGTGGTTCGAGCCATCGTTTGATGCATTTGAGGACATGGTTTAGAGTTTGTTGTGGATGGGACAGTGGGCGCGGTCGCAAGCAGTGAAATGGAGGGTGGCGTGAGAGGTGGTGTTGGCATTAACTTTGCGCTTCTTTTGGGGTTTGGTTCGTAGGAGGGAGTCGTGAACGGGGCAAACAGAGAGCGTACAGTCGTACCAATGAATCCTCTTGTGGGCCCTTTCTTCTTTCTTGCGTCGGGTTTCAGGGGTGTCGGGACATCAGGGTGCGAGGAACTTGGGGTCTGCCACAGAGAACCAGTTGGACTCGGTTGGTGGTTCGTAGTGGATGGAGGTGAAAGCATTCAGGTCGGTAGAGGATGAGGCCAGCATTGGAATGGGAGACGGATGCGATTGGGAAAGCTGATGCCTTGTTGACCTCGAACGTTGACGGCTTTTATCTTCTCGCCTGGGTGCTTTTGGTAGTATTGTTTGATAAGGACGGGCGCATGGACTTGGTCAGCTGGCTCCCATGTGTTGTCGCTTTCGGGGTAACCCCTCCATTTTACGAGGTATTGGAGTGCTCTGGACTTCCCATGATGTCTGTGGCTCCTTATCTGCTCCACTTCATATTCTTCTTCGCTGTCGATAAGGTCAGGTGGCGGTCGGGTGAAGTTGGGTCCGTGGGCGGTTGTTTCGTGATAGGGCAATAAGAGTGATGCATGGAATACGTCGTGGATGTGCCATGTCAGCGGGATCCGGAGTTTGTATGCCACCGGTGATATCTCTTGTTCTATAGCGAATGGTCCATATCGTTTCGGGTTTAGTTTGGTCATCTGATGTTGTAGTCGTAAGTGTTTTGCTTCGAGCCAGACCTTGTCTCCCTTGTGATATTGTGACAGGGGTGGTCCAGGCTTTGTCGCGACCTTCGTAAGCTTGGCGATGGCTGTTGCACGATACTCTTTTAGGCGACGGATCCTTTCCTCTGCCGTTATGTTGTTAGTGGGCATAAGAAGAGCGGGAATTAGCACGGCCTCGTGTCCCAAGAGGATTTGATTGGGTGATAAGCCCATGGTAGTATTCTTCCTATTGTTGTGTACGGCCGTTGCTAGTGGCAGCCATTCGCTCCAGTGCTCGGGGTGTGCTGTCGTGACTAATCGGAGGTACCCTTCGATCCATTGGTTTTTGTGTTCGGTTAGTCCATCAGTCTGCGGGTGGAAGGCAGTGGATATGTTTTGTTGGACCCCAAGTCCCTTTGCTAGTGCTTTGCTGAAGTGGGATGTGAACCGAGGGTCTTGATCACTGATGATTTTGGTGGGCAACCCGAACCATCGGTAGACATGTTCCATGTATAACTGGGTGATCCCTGGTCCTGTGATTGTGGTGGAGCAGGGAAGGAAGACGGCTGCTCTGGAACATCCGTGGTCGACGATAGTGAGTATCGCATCCTTTCCTTTGTAAGGAGGCAACCCAGTTACAAGGTCCATCGCGACTTGTTGGAATGGCTTAGCATCAGGGTCTGTTCCTATATGGTAAAGAGGTGTCTTTTGTCGATGGGTTTGTGGTTTGCTTTGCTGGCATATTGCGCATCCCTTTACGTAGTTTGCTATCCATTCTTTCATTCCCATCCAGGAGTAGTGTTGTTGCATGAGTCGCAGGGTCTCGTCTCTGCCTGGGTGTCCTATTCCTGGGTGGTCATGGTAGAGTAGCATTAGCGATCTCTTCAAGTCTTCGGTGTCCTCGGGGATTGGTAGTGTGGTTCCTCTTCGCTCTGTTGTGGCACGGCATCTGTGTGGTGGGATCATGACAAGATTTTGGTTATCATTGTCTCCCTTGTCTGTTCCTGGTGGCCGGGATAATGCATCTGCAGCTGTGTTGGTTTTTCCTGGGATATGTTCGATCTCATAGTCGTACAGCTGAAGTTCTGCTTGCCATCTTGCTTGTCTGCGGTTCAGGTTGCGCGCCGACTTCCAATATTGTAAGTTTGCATGGTCTGTGCGTATCAGGAATGGGTGCTGTGTCCATCCTAGATACAGCCTCCAGTGTTGCAAGGCTTTAATGATGGCCAATAGTTCCCGATTGTAGATAAGGATCACCATGGGTAAGGGTTAACCTGTGGTATTTTGATCACAGGTTGCACAGGTACAGGTGCAGTATTAGCAAATCTAATACCATGTAAAACCATACCTGTAAGCCATAGTCGCGGGTACCGGCCCATTCTGGTCGCGGGTTCTGGGTAATGCCGAGTAGCCTACAGCGACTCATATTCCTGACTGGGCTACCTCACACGGCACTGTGCCATGCGTAGTGTCACC
Source organism: Russula virescens (assembly GCA_003316435.1). Lineage (NCBI taxonomy): Eukaryota > Fungi > Basidiomycota > Agaricomycetes > Russulales > Russulaceae > Russula > Russula virescens. The sequence continues at coordinate 5,609 of QFEY01002174.1, read as the reverse complement.
CAAAGAGCATGTATGTACATTGACATTGTTTATTTATTTTTCTTGCCTTCGTATTGTCGGGTGTGTTGCCAACGTATCATACCAGTCTCGCGCGTTCGCCGTTCATACTTCCGGACAAAGACACCAAACAAAGCCAAACTCGAATCGAAACTCGTCAACGCGTCAACGTTTCAACTCTCAAATCGAGCATTCTCTCACCGGCCTTGCCCCCCGATGGCGATCGCAAGAGTGCCAATGCCGCAAACATCAACGCAAATCCGAATTCGAACGCCTCAAATGCAAACCCGAACACCGCAAATGCAAACTCGAACGCCGCGGCAAACCCAACGCCACAACCGACACAACCCAAACGCCAGTGCAGCACAAACGCAAACGCAAACGGAACTCAAATTCAAACGCAACTGCAAACGGAAATCCGAACCCGAACCCGAGCACCACAAAAACGAACGCAACGGCAACACGAACGCAAGGCAAACGAAACGCAATGCAAGGCAAACACAACGCAATGCAAGACAAACACAATGCAACGCAAGACAAACACAACGCAACGCAAGACAAACGCAACGCAACGCAAGACAAACGCAACGCAACGCAAGACAAACGAAACCGAACCCAAACACTACAAAAGCAAACGCAACGCCAACACAGGCCCAACGCAAACGAAACCAAGCGCAACGCCAACACAGACCCGACACAAACGAAACCGAACCCGAAGGCCACGAAAACGAACGCAACGCAAACAACAATGCAACGCAAACACAACGCAACGCAACGCAAATGAAAGCAACACATTTTCGAACCCGAATCCGAACCCAAACGCCACAAGAACACATGCCAACACAATGACAATGGTCAATGCGAACGCCGCTTGCCAGCGCAAATACAGACGCACGGCAAGCAGTAGTGGTCATTACTAGTAGCTACAGATGTATACATTATAACTAGTATTCGTAGTTGTAGCTACCTGTAATACAATGTACCATGGTGTTTGCACCGTGGTTTTTCATGTATACCTATGGCATAAACCCGCTAACTGCAGGTATGGTGTCTGTATGGGTACGGGTCGACAGGTTGCGGGTGCGGTAGGCCAAAAATAACCCACGGTGTCACCCGTGTTAATCCTTAATTGTAGATGTCGTAGTTCCGTTCGGTTGGAGTGAACGTCGCAGAGTAATATGCGATGGGGTGCAGGATGGGTTTGCATCATTTATCTAGAGATGGTGTGGTGTGATCACCCTCTTGCGAGAGTATGGCGCCCACGCCATAGGCAGAGGCATCCACCTGCAACACGAAGGGTTTTGTCCAAGATGGCTGCATCAGTACCGGCGAGGCACACATCCTAGTCTTTAGTTCTTCAAAAGCTTTTATTTGTCTGTCTTCCCAGTGCCAAGGGGTGGCCTTTTTTGTGAGATCGAGTAGGGGTCGTGCAATTTTGGAGTAGTTGGGGATGAAGTATCTGTAATAGCCTGTGAATCCCAGGAATTGGCGAACTTCTGTGGGGTTCGTAGGTTGTGGGTAGTCTGCGACACCCTTGAGCTTTTTCGGATCCATCTTGATTGTACCTTGACCAATTATAACACCCAGGTATTCGACCTCTGGTTGTTCAAAGGCACATTTCTCTGGTTTGAGATATAGGTCATGTTGCTCTAATCGGTCAAGGATTTGATGTACTTTCTCCTGATGGCGCTTGTGGTGTTCTTCTTTCATTTCTCCGTTTTCTCGTTTCATGTGGATGAGGATGTCATCCATGTAAACTGACAACCATTGTTGTGCAATTTCTGGTCGGAAGATAGTGTTCATCATCCGTTGGAAAGTTGCTGGAGAGTTTGTGAGTCCAAAGAACATAACTGTCAGTTCGAAGAGCCCCTCTGGTGTCAAGAATGCTGCCTTCCATTCGTCTCCCTCTCGAATTCTGATGTTGTTGTATCCCCATTGTACATCAAACTTAGTGAACAAGGTGCATCCAGCTAGTCGATCGATGGTCTGGGAGATGAGAGGTGCGACGGTCCTATCTCTTTTAGTGTATTTGTTGAGGGGTCTATAGTCTTGTACTGGTCGGAGTTTTCCATCCTTCTTTTTGACATAGAAGAAGTTGGCGCAATATGGGGAGTCAGAGGTTCGGATGGTTTGTCGTTTTAAGTGTTCTCCAACGAATCGGGTAGTTTCCACAATTTCCTCCTGAGTCAGTGGTAAAAGGCATCCTGGTAGTGTGGCTGGTGCATTGGGGAGTAGTTTGATGGCGTGGTCCCATACCGTGTGGGACAGAAGCCTTTGTGACGCTTGTTCACTGAATACTTTTCCGTGTCTGTGGTATTTGGTAGGTATGGACAATAGGTCGTCTGATGCTGGATCCTTAGGCTTTTTGGGGTGAAAGGTGACCCGTCCCAAGAAGTATCGGTCCCCGTTTGTGGGAATGGCTCCATTCCTTGACCATTGAAGGAAGTGTTGCATCTGGTTTGGCCGAATGGGTCGTGGGATATTTCTTTGTCATGCGACATATTGTGCTTTCCGGGCATTCGGCGCCCTTGCGATGATGGGTAACTGTGAGAAATCGATCCATCCTTGCTTCCAGTCGATTTTTGGCTGTGTCGCGGAGAACCATGGATATCCTAGTATCGCTCGATGTTCTCCTAGGTCAGTTAAAAAAAAAACCTCATCGTCGTCCTTTGTGTCCCCGTTTGGAGCTCTAGGTCGGTATAGTGTTGCAGCGTTCCACTTTTGTTTTCCGTCCCGTCTACGTTGTATAGAGGTCTAGGCGTCTCCAGTTGTTTGATGGGTAATTGTGCCCATTTCGCGTATTGCAGATTCATGAAATTTTCTGTCGCGCCAGAATCTACCAGGGCTACGACCTTGGCTCTTTTTGCACATGATTGAATGAACATTTGTACTGTCATTGACTTTCTTGCTGACATATATACAGGTCCATCTGTGCTACTTCTTGCCCTAATCAGTGCTGATCTGATCAGGTGGATTGAAAATCCTCAGCTGTCTCCATCTCTTTGATCATCGCATCCTGTTCTTCGGCGGTGAGGCTCCCCAGTTCTGCACGGATACGCGCCACATGTGACGCAGCGGGGCCACTCTCTGCTTGTTCCATCTGTTCTTCGTTCATGGGATCAAAGTCAATGAGATTGGCATAGGGGCCCAGGTTTCGTCGGTTTTGTCTAGTGGGACAGTTTCTCACATAGTGTCCCTCTTGTCTGCACTGGAAGCAAGCGTTGCTTGTATTGGAATTCTGTTGGGTTTGTGCTGTGTTTCCTCCAAATCCTCCTCGGCCTCGACCTCTCCAGTTGTTCGGAGCCCTTCCACGGCTTAAGTCCATTGGTACTGGTTACGTTTGGGTTTGCTCGTGGTGCTCTCCAGTTATTAAAGGAAGAGGGACGTCCTCCATGTGGCTGTTGGTTGGGTGGTGTTGGGGTATATCTAGGTCCACGTGGCGGACCCATTATGGACCCTGGTCATTTGTTGAGAAGGTCCTTGAGGAGGTTCTCCATTACTTGTGCGGATTTAACAACCCTTTTTGCTTTCGTCTCGGTGGCGAGATATCCTTCGGGCATCTCTGGATCCATAATTTTGTGCAGAATCCATGGCGTCCTTTTAAATGTAGAAAGGAATTTGTATGCCGTTTCTGAGTGTGTCAGCGAGTATCCCGCTTTGTCGACTAATTCGCGGAAGGTAGTGATGTGCTCATCAATGAGGGGTGGTTGATATTTGAGTTTTTCTAGCTTCTGGCGGGCCTTTTCCTCTTTTGTCATATCAATGAACCATTGTCGGAATATTTGGAGGAATCGGATCCATAGTTCTTCTATGTTATCCTGTGGCATGGTAAGGCCATCCAGCCATTGGCCAACCATTCGTGCCCATTCTGCAACCGTAGGCCCTTTGAGGAGGGTGACAGTGAATGCGATCTTCTTATAGGGAGAGTTATATCCGGCGACGTCGCTATTGAGGCGAAGGTATGCTTGTACTTCTTTGATGAAGTCTTCCGCTCTCTCTCTATCACCGGTGAAGGGTTGTGGGAGGCTTCCCATAGCTTTAACGTCTCCTCCAACGTGAACAGGTTGTTGATTTGGGATCTGTGGCATTGCTGGGGGAAATCCGCCTGGGTTGTCTCCTGGTGGTCCTCCTTCGTCGTCTGTGTCGGGGTCTCTTCCTCGCATGTCTCTTCCGAAGGCTCTATTGAGCTGGGTGTCGATGTTGCTGCTTCCTTGCGACGGGATCCTGAATGATACTGTATCAAGCTGTTCCTCCGTCATTGTCCTTGTTGCCATTAAGGATTAACACGGGTGACACCGTGGGTTATTTTTGGCCTACCGCACCCACAACCTGTCGACCCGTACCCATACAGACACCATACCTGCGGTTAGCGGGTTTATGCCATGGGTATACATGAAAAACCACGGTGCAAACACCATGGTACATTGTATTACAGGTAGCTACAACTACGAATACTAGTTATAATGTATACATCTGTAGCTACTAGTAATGACCACTACTGCTTGCCGCGCGTCTGTATTTGCGCTGGCGAGCGGCATTCGCATTGACCGTTGTCATTGTGTTGGCATGTGTTCTTGTGGCGTTTGGGTTCGGATTCGGGTTTGAAAATGCGTTGCTTTCATTTGCGTTGCGTTGTGTTGTGTTTGCGTTGCGTTGTTGTTTGCGTTGCGTTCGTTTTCGTGGCCTTCGGGTTCGGTTTCGTTTGCGTCGGGTCTGTGTTGGCGTTGCGCTTGGTTTCGTTTGCGTTGGGCCTGTGTTGGCGTTGCGTTTGCTTTTGTAGCGTTTGGGTTCGGTTTCGTTTGTCTTGCATTGCGTTGCGTTTGTCTTGCGTTGCATTGCGTTTGCCTTGCATTGTGTTTCGTTTGCCTTGCGTTTGTTTTTGTGGCGCTCGGGTTCGGGTTCGGATTTCCGTTTGCAGTTGCGTTTGAATTTGAGTTCCGTTTGCGTTTGCGTTTGTGCTGCACTGGCGTTTGGGTTGCGTCGGTTGTGGCGTTGGGTTTGCTGCGGCATTCGAGTTTGCATTTGCGGCGTTCGGGTTTGCATTTGAGGCATTCGAATTCGGATTTGCATTGACGTTTGCGGCATTGGCACTCTTGCGATCGCCATCGGGGGGCAAGGCCGGTGAGAGAATGCTCGATTTGAGAGTTAAAACGTTGACACGTTGACGAGTTTCGATTCGAGTTTGGCTTTGTTTGGCGTCTTTGTCTGGAAGTATGAACGGCGAACGCGCGAGACCGGTATGATATGTCGGCAACACACCCGACAATATGAAGGCAAGAAAAATAAATAAACAATGTCAATGTACATACATGCTCTTTGGGTGACACTACGCATGGCACAGTGCCGTGTGAGGTAGCCCGGTCAGGAATATGAGTCGCTGTAGGCTACTCGGCATTACCCGGAACCCGCGACCGGAATGGGCCGGTACCCGCGACTACGGCTTACAGGTACGGTTTTACACGGTATTAGATTTGCTAATACTGTACCTGTACCTGTGCAACCTGTGATCAAAATACCACAGGTTAACCCTTACCCATGGCGATCCTTAACCTCAGAGATGCCGGTGCTCCCAGAGAGGGTTGTATATATGTCATACTCATAACTGAGCTTCG
>QFEY01002173.1:0-16772 GCA_003316435.1 Russula virescens | reverse complement strand
TTGACACGTAACGGTTTATTATTGTCAGTTGGCGCAAATATCATATGGTATCGAATAGCACGGAACCACCAGCTGAGTTCGACGTGCAGCGATCTTGTTGGCACGTTTGCCTACAGGTTCTTAGTTGGAATGGGGCGGGGGTTATCTTATTATTGACCGTAATTGTATGGTCATGTACTGACTGTATAGTACCCACTCTTATCAAATTGATCTTACAGTAACTCGGATGACCGAAGCTGAGCCGGAGCGTCCGTCTACATCCACACATCCTCTGTCGAGCATCAAGTCGACATTTCTCTCCCTATAAGCATTCGGAATTCTTGCCCATACTCTCCGACTCTGTTTGGTTGAAAGTCCTCATATCTCGACGTTGCGTCAGCAAGATTTGAGCCTGAGGGTCTAGTATAGTGCGCCCATCCGTAGTCCGCGAACAATGTCCACTTTCCTTCTTGTTGAACCAGTCTCGCTCTTTCTGACACAACTTGTACTACCCGGAAACATTCATCACTCACATACTGAACATTTTTTACCCCGTTTCTGCATGTGACCCAGTCGGGCCGCTCCCGTAGTATTTCTGCTGTGTGGTGCTCGGGGATCCGACGAATCACTTACCTGTTCTAGGAGAATCAGTGCATTTGGTTCATGTGATGTTTCTGGTTTGGTGTTTCTTTCCTGTCATTGTAGCTGCGTAACGGCTTGAACGCCTGCTGATGCACTGATATAGTCATACGATTTGCAATGCACAGGGGTTTGGTTCTCCTGAGATGCCCTCTTTCATGCAATTCCAGCAGGAGGGCGGAGTCCTATGAACTCATAACTTTCGATCCAGCAGTGAGTTCGTCGCTTGCGTTGTTGTCGGAGCGCAGTTAGAATCGGAATCAGTGCTAACCTAACATAGATAACGGATGTTATGGAAGGGACCAGATTGGGATAATTGCCATCAAATGGTGTCGCTTCGCACTTCGGCGACGTTGCGAAAGGTGTCCGGTTCAATTTCGGATGTGTCCAAAGCGGAGTATTTTTTCATCATGATGCTGCGGCTGGCCACCGAGTCTCTGACCGTCTCTGCTCTCCTTTGGTCTGGGTCATGTTGACTTTTGGTCAAGGCTCTGTCGAACGCAGACCACACATCGTGCGTGCGGCTTCTCTTTTGTTCTATCTGGCCTAGGTCTCATTGCCCAATATCTTGTCGACGGCGCATGGTGCAGGAACCTCTCCTCTCTGAGTCTGGGAGCATTGAAGACTTGATTAGCTTGAATTTCTGACACGTATTCCTGCGGTTTTACAATGTCAGTCCAGACTGCTAGCCTATACCTTGATTTGCTGTCTATAGACGGTCGTAGTACTCCCTCTTCGCCATTCGCGTCTCTTCTTCACGTAATTAGCCGGCCTAATTCCTTGCATCTTTGTATTGTCATGCAGCCCGTCATCAGTGTCACCCCTCCCACTCCCACAGGTTTCAAACCCAACATTCATGGGCGCATTTTCAGGACCACCACATTCTTCGCGGACGCGGCCCTTTTCGACATGGTACGTACACCGATCACCCACATTGGATCGTCAAACTCACCACACCTACACGCACCACAGGACGGTACCCTGACTGATTCCATCGCGGCGGTCGAAGCGGCGTGGAGCAGAGTGGCGCGTGAAATCGGCGCAGACCCCGCATTCGTCATCGCGGCGACGCACGGCAAACGCGCGATCGACAACCTCGCACATTTTAAGCCACATCTCCGTCCGGATGAGCTCAGCGCCGCCGTGGACGAGTTCGAGCGCTCCATCCTCTTCTACGCCGATGCGCACCTGAATGCGCACGCCCGGTCCTGCGCCGTCGCGGGCTTAGGCGTGAGAGCGGCGGGCGGTTCTACGCCTTCACTCCTGTCCGACACCAGTTCCAGCTACGGTTCCGGGCCCACCTCGTCGGCAGGTAGTTCATGTGTGGCTTCACTGGTGCAGAGTGCCTCTGCATCTACGGAGCAGCTCGTCATCTCTGGGCCGCGGGTGGAACTTGCGGACGAGCTCGTGACCGCGCTGAGTGCCATCGCCGTGGTCGAGAAGGGGTTCCTCACGTCAAGAAAGGGTGAAGGCGAGTGGGAGTGGGAACTCGAGGCCGCTGAGGTTGACCGCGCGGTGCGCATCTTGCCTGGAGTCAAGGCGTTGCTCGCGTCGATCCCGGAGGGCCGCTACGCCGTCGCCACGTCTGGTGCAAAGACATACGGTACGCTGCCTGTCCCTGTGGGTACGGTCGGGGCTGAGAGCTGTGCTGATAAAATATTGCAGCTCATGGCTGTCTCTCTCAAGTAGGCATCAGCCCTCCCAAAGTGACGATCACGGCGGACGACCCACGCCTCCGGGCAGGCAAACCCGCGCCGGACCCGTTCCTACTCGCGGCCGAGTGCCTCGGCTACAGTGCTTCGCGCTGCGTCGTGTTCGAAGATTCGCCGAGCGGTATCAGGGCCGGTGTCGCGGCTGGCGCCATAGTTGTTGCGGTATGCACGAGCCACTCGCGCAGACAGGTCGAGGAGTGCGGTGCCCACTATGTGGTGGAGAACTTGGAGGATGTTCGCTGCGAAGAGATAGAGACGGACGAGGGAACCCGCCTTCTATTTACAGTTGAGCATTGATGGCGCGGGGGGCATGTACTTCTGGCGATACAGTGCAGTGCAGTTATTCCATCCACAACTTGTGACTCGCTCAAAAATGAGGTCCATCATGTCACGTGCCATATCCTCAATGTGTCCCGCCATGTATCATAGATCATATAACATCCAAGATAACATCTATCCAGCAGAATGCAAGTATCACCGACAAGCGCACTACACGGACAAATGGTGTAGAGGCGAGGAAGTGGAGCATCGAGCGGAAATGAGCCTATGAGTCTGTCTCGTATGATACGAGATAAACCTTGTACTAGTATAGTACTAGTACTGTATTGTGCTTAGCCTACTCATACTATAGCCTCCGAAAGCTTCAACAGCAGAATGGGACCATGCCGTGGAATACAATGGAGCTAAACCATTTCGCAAGCGCTGCGATGTACAGTATGGAAGAAAACCATATCGAGTCGGGTCACATGACATATAAAGATCGGTTCGGTCATACGTTCGGCGTTCATAAAGATGACATGATGACAGCTCGCGCCAGCTCAGAGTCTCATCTTCCACTATAAATTGATTGAGTCAAAATGCCACCGGCAGTGACGGAAAATCCGAGTCAAGTTGCTTACCGCACCCTACATTGCTCCTTTCCTGACTCCAATACTCGCTTTAGCCCTCATTTCTTTCTTCGGTGTTCGGTCAACGCTGTCCGCCCCGCATGTCTCGGAACCATGGATTACTTCCAATTATTGCAATGCGCCCCACGTAAATTCATCTCACTACCAACCTCCGTCAGAAGGCTCACAACCTTTCCATCTTACCGTCATGATGTGGCATCATAAGGTAAATTTCGACCCCCTTAGGTACCTATCCGCTCCCTGATGCTCGTCTGACTTAGACTCTACAGCGCACGCTCGTTGCCTTGGTCCCTAACGAGCGTGGAATCAATGAGGGTATAGAATGGGACTGGTTCAGCAATTCGCATACGACGGCCGTGCTCCACGTCTGTCACATTCAGTGACTACGCTCCATGATCACCCTTTCGCACACCAAATATGGGCTGGCAACTGCGAAGAAGGACGGCTCACAGCCGGTGGTTTTCGGGATTCGAAGGTTCACGGAATGGTATGGAGACTGCTCAGTAATCAGTCAACGTAGAGTGACGCGTCTTCAGGGGCCTCTGGGAGTTGTATCATGGTCGCCTTGGCTTTACATACCGTTGATCCCAGCGAAATCGGCGTACGTACAACATTCATCGACCGCACAAAGCACGTGGCCAGTGGCGTCCTCGCTGGCATGGATCCTTCTACCACTAAGCGCCCGTGGGCAGCTCATGCACAACCTCAAAGGGAAAGTATCTTCTTTGCACGAGCTACGGCGTAGGGTCTGACCACGAGTTTAGATAGATTCCCTTGCATCGAATTACAAGTGTCCTCGCGCAGATGCCCTCGTCGTGGCGGCGCAGGTTGCACCCTACTGTCAGGATATTTGCAGAAAATTCGGCGCTGAAAGGGCGCCTGAGGAACGACGAACTCTAAGGCTGTCTGGCCGTCCACCTGTACGCGTTTCTGTCTCTTCATTGGTGTCACCAACCTCTCCGCTAACTGAAGTTCCGTAGTTACTTTTTACCAAGATGTGTTAACAGCCCATGTATGCAATGATCACCCCCTTGTAATGTTGCAGGAGAATGCGTTTCGGAGGAAGATACAGCCAAAATTTTCGATTTGGGAAACCTCGAGTACGGGTGAGCGATATTTTGGCAGTCTTGTAGGTAGTGTCATACTGAATCTATCCGCAGCAATCTGTGGCACCGAGCAGAAAACGCGACCGAATTGGTCCGAATATAATCAAATGACTTTCGGTCAGCTTTGAAAATGTGGATAGCACGGCGATAATTGACTCGAGAACACCAGGAGCCATGTTCTCCGAGCTTGCGGATGCTCTGAGTGTCAGAGCACCGTCTCGCGCTGTACGTTGCCCATGATACCTCCATTGTGCGCCTCGCAGCGGGGCTTGGGATATTCCCGTTACGCTGGTCTAGACTTGGATTTGAAGTCGTCATTGAGGTACGCCGTCGGATACTGTATTGAACGACGGGGCTGAAGTACTCTAGATCTAGGCCTGGAATGATGAACATCTGAGGTTATTTGTCCGGGTGCTCTATGACGGAGAGCTCATGAATTCTCTTAGTTGGGTGGTGCCCTCTGACGATTTCATAGGGCTCCTGAGACGGCAAGTTCCGAAATATCTGTTTGAGAAGTGTATGGGCTGAGCAAAGGTGAAGATGGGAGGCGACTAGGGGCACCTTTCGTCGCGCAGTACTAGTAGTCCAAGAGGTCGATTTTAATCTGTAAGGATGTGCAGGTTGCATCAACTAGCATCGACAGAGATTCACAGGTGATCCATACTACTTGTAGTACATAAGCACGTAAAATGACTTGTCTGAAATGCGCCTGAAAGTTGATATATGTCACGGTGTAAGGTACCCTTTGCGGTTGCCTATGGAAGGCACGTGTCCCTCCGCACTGCATTGTGCCGCCCGAGCTCCCACCTCAACACCACTTTCCTTTCATTCTTGTCCTTTCATGCCTGTTTCCTGTGTTCCTCTGACCCGCTGAGTTCGTAGTATTACTTTTAGATTCGTACTTCTCGGCATTCGTAATGTACAGCTTTGGCTTTGTATATAATGCTCTCTCAAGCTTCCTGAATGAGAGTTCCCTTTTCCGCGAGTTCCCTCTCGCATTCTCTCTTCCCTCTAAGATCTTGGACCCGATTCCCTCTATCTCATCAAACTCACGCGCGGGACTAATCATCTCGCTTCAACGGTATCGCTGATCATTAATCATTGATCGTTCGCCTGACTACTTCTATTCACGGCTATTACGGTTCTCTAGCCCTTTCCAACTCATTCGCATACTCCGTCAGCGCAAGGGTTCAGACCAGAGAACGAGACATGTAAGGTGAACCATACAGTTAGGGTTTACTCACTCGTGCTGCTGAAGTGGGAAATCTGGACCATAAAGAATCTGCGTGCCCCATCGACTTCCCGATGAAGTGGGTGAGTACTCACGCTTATCGTTCTTATAGAGAGGACATCTCGCCCGTGGTTTCCGCGGCACGCCGGGGGCAAAAAATTGCCGTATTATCGGAGAAAGCAGGTACTGATTCGGCAGCATCCGAGCAGGCCTCATGTGATGGCCAGGAAATGCCGTTAAAATTCCAGCTATCATACTTCTACTTCTCTAACAACTGTTCTTCAACGACCGCAAAAGAGTCTATACGCTAGTATTGCCGCGGGCGGGAGACATGAAGGGATCATTTGAGATTCAACATACTCAACTTAGACCCAAAATTTCGTACTCATTGCATACCTCCATCAATGATCGAGCGCCCATAATGCATAATGAACGCATCAGATTCATTTAATTGCCACATTCATTGCCATGCAAACCGACCCACCCTTGAAAGGCGACCACTACCGTCCTGCTTCGAGTCATGGTTCCCCTACTATCCATCGTCGATATTCTCCTCGTTCTTTCGTTATTCGCTGCTCTTAGAGCTTTCCGCGACCATCGAAGGCGAGGAGGGTCACCGTATCCTCCTGGGCCCCGACCATTACCCGTAATTGGCAACTTGCTCGATGTTCCAAGGGAGTCTTCCTGGCTGGCATATACAGAACTTGCGAAGAAATATGGTGCGTCTCTCATCTTTTTCAAGTTGGGGGTCTATTATAAGCAAATCTCGCAGGCAATGTCATGTCCTTTCACGTTCTGGGCCGAGTCGTCGTCATATTGGGTTCCACCAAGACCACGAGGGGTCTACTCGAGAGGCGTGGGCATACCTACTCTGACCGCCCAGTGATCCCATTCTTAAAAATGTGTGCGCTTTGGCCCAACAATCTCCCTCGTTCTTTTGCTGATCCGTCTCAGGATGGATATACAATGGGCCTTACCGTTTGCGACATATGGGCCAAATTTCCGACTTGTGCGCAAGATCGCCGATCGATGTTATCGCCCCGCGTCTCTGGCGCAGTACCGTGACATCCAAGAGCGGAAGGCTCGTGTCCTCGTCACCCGCATGTTGGAAAATCCGCGGGAGTGGGCAGAACACATTGAGCTGTCGGTGTTCTCATTTTTTTCATTAAGTCCGTGTTAAATCCGTCAACCATTTTGCAGTTTCCAGGGAGAACAGCTTCTTGCTATGACCTATGGTTACGAGATTAAAGGGCCAAATGACAGGATCCTAGACGCTGGAAAGAAGTTATCTGACTTTTCGACTAGGACGTCTCTCCCCGGTTCTTGTTTGGTCAATGAGTTGCCTTTCTGTACGTCGCTTCTCCAAGTCTTCTGTGCGTGACACCCATTTTCCTACTACAAAGTACGACATATCCCTGAGTGGCTACCGTGGCTCAGCTACAAGCCACTTGCCCGTGTCGGCCGTGCTTTAGCAGAAGAACTCAAGAATGACCCAATACAATTCGTCAAACAAAGCATGGTTAGCAGCGACTTGTGCATGGAACGTGACTGAACGATTCACCATCCATGCCTTACATAGCTCAATGGCACGGCACAGTATTCCATAGCCTGTGAGAGCCTTACAGAGACCGAGAAACTAAGGGGGTCTGAACGGGAAATACACGAGAAGGCGATCGCAGAAACACTAGGGACCATGTATTCAGGTCCGTTGTATCCTTGCGTACCCTGATCAACTGTTCTAATGATTCCCTATAGCCGGTACAGACACTGTACGTCAAGACTGCACCGAGACTGTTGACATGCTTTGATCTATTCTTCCCATTTTTCTAGACAGTAGCGGCGATGATGTCATTTTTACTTGCTGTTTTGCTCTACCCCGACCTGCAGAGAAAGCTGCAAGACGAAATTGACACAGTCACGGGGCGCACACGACTTCCGACCTTCGAAGATCGTCCAAAATTACCGTTTATCGATGCCTTCTGCAAGGAACTCTTGAGGTGGAGGCCTCCCACCCCCTTACGTAGGTCAAATCTGTTGTTCGTGCGGGTGTTGTCACGTGAATATCATTCATAGATATACCGCATGTAGCTACAGAGGATCGCGTGTATGAGGGGCTTTTCATACCGAAGGGTGCGACTTGTCAGAGCACCGACGTTTCAGTACGTTTACTGATACATGACTAGGTGCTTGGTTGATCGGAAATATATGGTATGACGTATTCACTCGGTCTTTTGTAATAGTTATGATCTCCATTGTCTACAGGGCAATCTTACATGACCCCGATGTCTATCCGGAACCCGAAGTGTTCAATCCCGATCGATTCCTGAACCCGGATGGAACATTGCGTGAGGATCCTACGCTGTCGTCAGTCTATGGATTCGGAAAGCGGATCTGTCCTGGGAGGCACTTGGTTGATGCAACGTTGTTTATCTTTGCCGTGACCGTGTTCTCGGTTTTACGCATCGAGACGGGGCGTGATTCCGGTGATGATCCTTTTGAATATACATATTCGGGTGGCCTCGTGAGGTACGGTTCAATGTTTTCTTAGGAGGTCGAGAGGGCTAATGGCGATGTGCTTATCAAGCCGTCCAAACGCGTTCCCGTGCTCTATCATTGCAAGGGATCAGATCGCAGAGGAGCTCATCAAGGGTGCAGACACTGCGAGGGGTTAAACTGGATGTAGTTCAGACTTCCTACTGTATCAGAAGTCCTTATTCTAGCCAGCTTTACGTGTTTAGGCACTAACCAATGGGGGTAAGGATCAAGAATCTATATATTCGCCTCGGCGTCGCGTATCATACTGAACGTTGAATGTTTCGATCGTTAGAGTGGCAATGCTGGCATGATTTGCACCCCAAGAATGGTATGGGTTACCGGTTATCGGTTATCCTCCCAATTTACCACAAACCAACTCGGGAAACCCAAAAAGGTATCGGCTATGATGGAGTATCGCTTATGTCCGGTATCGCTTACAAGGGAGTCGACTGTATGGACAAGTCTCCACAGACTCTGAGGTTTACGTGTAAGAAGAGTTCTTCATATACAAGCGAGTACGAACTAAACCGCAAAAGCCATCCAATATGCAAATTTACTCTTGTTTGGCTAGGTATTTGGTTGATTACATGGTATGACGGGTTCACGCTGTCATTGTGGTTAACGTTAATCTCCCTTGCTTCTCAGGTCAACCTTATGTTCTGGGGCAGAGCATCGTTACCTTGATCATGCAACAAGGCCCGAGTAGTATGGGGACGAGATGTCGGGTGAATGAACCTCAGTATATTTCTTCCTCGCTTCATATGTCAGACAGAGTCATCTAAAGAGCTTAGAGATGACGCGCTAGATAGTACAAGGGTAATTTCATGCATGTATACGGAAAAAAGAATCACCGAGCCAGGGCGGGCGGCGCCCGCCACATGCGCACAAAAAGCCGTTTCACCCAGATGGCTGGCTTTCATGTAGGGCACGCACATGTTGAGGTGAGTTAGGGAGTACGTAGACCAGAGACAAATGAGACCCGAGAGTCGAGAAAGTGAGAGAGATATCGCAACAACGGAACTTTACAGAAGGTCCGTAGAGAACGGGCATAAAGTGTAAGCCAAGAAATGCGAGACGAGACTAGATTAACGACGGACAGAGATCTTCATCGTCGAGATCGAAGGCTGATAAGTTCGTCGACTCGAAGTGCAGTGGCAGAAGCTTGATCGGCGGGTGCAGGGATAGACGAACGAAGGAACGAAAAGCAAGGGTTTCGCACCGCAGTTACGAGAACGAGGCAGGGGAACTTGAAATTCAGCAGCCAGTCGTCACGTGACGGCAAGGAATTCATTCCCATAGGCAGAACCTGTGGCTCGAAAATCCAGTCAGTACAGTGGTGTCACCAGTAACAATGGCCACATACCTTTGCCCAGGCCTCCTGTTGCCTTAATTTTCTATTGCTATTGTCATTTTAAGGCCAAGCAAGTGGCCATCGAGTGTTGCAGAGGGTGCAGAGGACCACAAATGACTTCTCTAACCCAATCTAACAACCACAAAAATCAATATGCTAGTATCGTCGCGGGCGGGAGACATGAAGGCATTATTTGGCATTTAACATACTCAACTCAAACTCAATATCTCATACTGTACTCATTACATGGCTGTATCAAGCGCCCATAATGGGCGCATCAAATTCTCAAATTCCTTGCCACGTTCATTGCCAGAGGGGCACGGCAAACAAACCCCGACCACTGAAAGGCGCGCACTACCGTTCTCCCTGAGCCATGGTTCCCCTGCTATCCATCGTCGATATTCTCTGTATTCTTTCATTATTCGCTGCTCTTAGAGCTTTCCGCGACCATCGAAGGCGAGGAGGGTCACCGTATCCTCCTGGGCCCCGACCATTACCCATAATTGGCAACTTGCTCGACGTTCCAAGGGAGTTTTCCTGGCTGGCATATACAGAGCTTGCGAAGAAGTATGGTGCGTCTCTCACGTTCTTCAAATCGAGGGTCCATTACAAGCGAATCTCGCAGGCGATGTCATGTCTTTCCACGTTCTGGGCCGAGTCGTTGTCATATTGAGTTCCACCAAGGCTACAAAGGGTCTGCTCGAGAGGCGTGGACATACCTACTCTGATCGTCCAGTAATTCCATTCTTTGAAATGTGCGTACTTGAACCCCGCAATGCCTCTCGTTCCTTTGCTGATCCATCTCAGGATGGATGTGCTATGGGCTTTACCGTTTACGACATATGGGCCAAATTTCCGACTTGTGCGCAAGATCGCAGATAGATGTTATCGGCCCGCGTCTCTGGCGCAGTACCGTAACATCCAGGAACGGAAGACTCGTATCCTCGTCACCCGCATGTTGGAAAATCCGCAGGATTGGGCAGAACACGTTGAGCTGTCGGTTTTCTCTTTTTTGTTAGATCCATTTTATATCCGTCAACCATTTTGCAGTTTCCAGGGCGAACAGCTTCTTGCTATGACCTATGGTTACGAAATAAAAGGGCCAAATGACAGGATCCTATATGTTGGAAAGACGTTATCTGATTTGACGATTAAAGCGTCTCTCCCCGGTTCTTGTTTGGTCAATGAGTTGCCTTTCTGTACGTCGCTTCTCCGAATCTTCTGTGCGTGATACCCATATACCTATTACAAAGTACGACATATCCCCGAGTGGCTACCTTGGCTCAGCTACAAGCCAATTACCCGTGTCGGCCATGCTTTAGCAGAAGAACTCAAGAATGACCCGATACAATTCGTCAAACAAAGCATGGTTAGCAGCGACTTATGCATGGAACGTGACTGAATGACTCACCATCCATGCCTTACATAGCTCAATGACACGGCAAAGCACTCCATGGCATCTGAGAGTCTTACAGAGACTGAGAAACTAAGGGGGTCTGAACGGGAAATACACGAGAAGGCGATTGCAGAAACACTAGGGACCATGTATTCAGGTCTGATGTATCCTTGCGTACCCTGATCAACTGTTCTAATGATTCCCTATAGCTGGTACAGACACTGTACGTCAAGACTGCACCGAGACTGTTGACATGCTTTGATCTATTCTTCCCATTTTTCTAGATAGTGGCGACGATGATGTCATTTTTACTTGCCGTTTTGCTTCACCCCGACCTGCAGAGAAAGGCGCAAGACGAAATTGACACAGTCACGGGGCGCACACGACTTCCGACCTTCGAAGATCGTCCAAAATTACCGTTTATCAATGCCTTTTGCAAGGAACTCTTGAGGTGGAGGCCTTCCGCCCCCTTACGTATGTCAAATTGGTTGTTCCTGCGATGTTGTTACGTGAACATCATTTATAGATATACCGCATGCAGCTACAGAGGATCGCGTGTATGAGGGGCTCTTCATACCGAAGGGTGCGACTTATCAGAGAACAAACGTTTCAGTATATTTACTATTGCATGTTTGACTAGGTGCTTGGTTGATCGGAAATATATGGTATGACGTATTCACTTGGTCTTTTGTAATAGTTATGATCTCCATTGTCTACAGGGCAATCTTACATGACCCCGATGTCTATCCGGAACCCGAAGTGTTCAATCCCGATCGATTCCTGAACCCGGATGGAACATTGCGTGAGGATCCTACGCTGTCGTCAGTCTATGGATTCGGAAAGCGGATCTGTCCCGGGAGGCACTTGGTTGATGCAACGTTGTTTATCTTTGCCGTGACTGTGTTCTCGGTTTTACGCATCGAGACGGGGCGTGATTCCGGTGATGATCCTTTTGAATATACATATTCAGGTGAACTCGTAAGGTACGGTTCAACTTTTTCTTGGGAGGTCGAGAGGGCTAATGGCGATGTGCTTATCAAGCCGTCCAAATGCGTTCCCATGCTCTATCATTGCAAGGGATCAGATCGCAGAGGAGCTCATCAAGGGTGCAGAAACTGCGAAGGCTTAAACTGGATGTAGTTCACATTTCCTACGGTGTCTGAAGTCCTTTTTCTAGGTGACTTTATGTTTTTAGGCGCTAACCCATGGGGGTAATCGCCTAGTATCTATATATTCGCCTCGGGTGTCGCGTACTGTACATTGATTGTTCGATCGTCAGAGTACAGACGGCATGGCCAGCGTCCGAGTGGTAAGCATAGTGTATGGGATATACTGTATCTACTGTAGTGTATGGTGGTCAGTTCGGTTAGGCGCTTGGAATGAATGTTTTGGAGCATCTTCGACGCTGATCCCATCTCCTGCCACTAAATTGGGCACCATAAAAGACCCTCCAACCTCCGACAAGGCCCGATCTATGTTGTATCTTATTATAATACGGATGATGTTTCGATAAGGGCGAGGATCTACTTGTAAAGCTTCCCTCGCTGGGAGTGCCGTCTGCGGCTATAGATGCCCGCACGTTGTGGCTCGTTGGACTGTGCAAATCTACATGCGGCTGCTTTCAGACACTGACAAAAGATGTGGCGACATCTCATGTATGTTAGCAATTGGTAATGTCCGTGGGTTCGCCCCAGCATGGCTGATATGGAGATATTTGACGTGTTCTCCACTGCCACGGCGAATAGTAGCCGCAGCTAAACGAAGCTACTGCACTAACAACGGATGTACTAACAACTGGTGCAAGAGACGCCAGGATACCCCCCATCATGCGCGTCGCAGCGTGCCTTGAAACTGTCCCCATACACTGCCCAGACTTGGATCTAACATTGCCATCGAGGTATGCAGTCGAAGACTAACCGTTGAATAATTGAATGAGCCCTCCTTGGTCGGAATGATGACCATTGAAGGATATTTTCTCGAGCCAGAGCAGCCAAATCGGGAAACGAGAGGACACTGGAAAATGAGAGCTGAAGCACAAACTCGAGGGAAGCGGCGCGCCGGCGGCAGTGGGAGCTGAGGGAAACTGTACTATTAGCAAGAAAAGGACGACAGTAGTCGAAGACTGGCGCGAGGAGACTGTCTTGAAGGAGACAAAGAAAGCAACTAAATGCGTGAGTGAGCGGGCGCGCTTTCGGGAATTTCCGAGAAGCTCGCGCGCTTTGTTGGCCCGGGCGCCATCAGAAGATCAGAAGAAGGACCATGATAAGAACGGCGAGAATATGGAGGCCTTCCAGGCGTATGTCACATAAAAACGACGGCGAGGTTTTAATGGTGAGATAGAATCAGTCTCCCCTGTGCCTCTGAGTGGTCTAGGGTCGTCATGGCTTACCTCTCATTCCTCGTTGATATTTTCGCTGCGCTGCTATTCCTTGCCTCCATCAGGGCAATTCACGACTATCGGAGGCATTCAGGAATGCCCTACCCGCCTGGTCCACGACCCTTGCCGATAATCGGCAATGTTTTCGACATCCCCAAGGATTCTTCCTGGCTTGCATACACCCACTTTTCTAAAACATATGGTACCTCACCTTTCTTATTCAGAAGATCCCGTCTGACAATAGTTGTAGGGGATATTGTGTCTTTCAGTGTTTTTGGACAGGTCATCATCGTGTTGAATTCCTACAAAGCAGCCAAGGACTTGCTTGAAAAGAATGGGGATATCTACTCTGATCGTCCTGTCATTCCATTTTTCGAGATGTGGGTGACCGGACTCTCGGATTCATTCTCGCGCAACGTTGGTTGACACCAGACAGGGCGGGGTGGCAGTGGGTTTTGTCAACAGCAAGGTATCATGAACGTTGGCGCCGGGGACGTAAGCTCCTTGACCGTGGCCTTAGACCGGGGGCCACCGCTTTATATCGGCCAATGCTACAGACGAGGACACGAATCCTCCTTTCCCGTCTGTTGGCAAACCCGCAAAAATGGGAGGACCATATCGATCTGCCAGTGACCCTCGCTGTTTCTCATTACATTCTTGAATTATTTGACAATATTTAGCCTTCAGGGAGAAGCGATCCTCGCTATGACATATGGTTATGAAGTGCACCAGCGCGATGACAGGATACTCATGGCTTCTAAAAGGCTCAGCGACTTTGGGCAGCAAAAGGTCCTTCCGGGTGCTTTGCTTGTTAACCACCTTCCTTTCCGTATGACATCTCGTTTTTTCAAAACAAGATAGACTAACAATGTACACCTCAGTACGCTACATCCCCGAGTGGCTGCCATGGTTGAGCTACAAGCCAGTAGCGCGTATTGGCCATAACATGGGAAACGAGGTCCTATATCCGCCTCTCCAGTTCGTAAAGCAGAGTATTGTAAGTGGTTATTTTTCTGGACATCACAGCTTCTTAGAATGACCCGTAAATTATGCCATAGCTGAGCGGCACGGCGCGTCCCTCCCTTGCTCTAGAGAATATCCAGGACCTGGAAACCCAAGGACTAAGCGGATGTGACCGTGATAAGGCAGAGAATACGATTTGCGAGGCATTGGCCACGCTTTTTATTGGTCAGTATCTCTTACGATACCTAGATCTCATTGAAACCGTCCCGTAAACAGCCGGAGCTGCTACCGTAAGTTGATCGAAAATCATGTCAAATCAATCTATCCACAGGAGCCTAAGTGCGATCTATCATCCCTGGGTTCGGGGTGTCCTTGCGATACGGCGTCGACGCGTCCAGGCCACCGCCTTCCAGCTGATCACGGGCCACGCCTTCCATGGCGAGTACTCGGTACGTTTCCGGACTAACGCCCCTGACGCCCGCACATGCCCGGAGCCGGGTTGCGGCGCCTTGTGGAGTCTGGAACATTACCTTAAGGAATGCGACCGCGACTGGGAGTTGAAAGGTGACCTTTGCGGACACATGTCAACGGACTGCTTACTGTCCACCTTCACTGGTGGACTGGCTTTCGCACAGCTCTTGCACCGAGGCGGGGCCTTCGCTCGTCCCCTTCCCTTACCACGCCCTGATCCACCCTGACTTTTGTCCTGTTGTCGTCACATGTAAATTACACTACTGTCTCTGCGTCTCGTACTTACTGAACCTTCTACCATCGACCTTATCCATGCTCTAGTAGCAACTACTGTCCTGTGCTTTTCTCTTGCAATATATTTGCCTTTCTTCCCCAAAAAAAAAAAAAAAAAAAAAAAGTGCGATCTATCAGACCGTCGCTGCCTTCATGTCGTTATTTGTAGCAGTGTTGCTTTACCCTGACATACAGAAGAAAGCACAGGACGAGCTTGATTCCGTTACAAGCCGAGAGCGGCTTCCGACTTTCGATGATCGTTCTAGGTTACCTTTCATTGACGCAGTGTGCAAGGAAACTTTGAGGTGGCGTCCTGTCGCACCTCTTGGTGAGTCTCCACAATACTTTTCTGAAGTTTCTGAGCGGCATAGCGTGTCTAACATCCTCACCGGAAGCTGTCCCACATGTGACCACAAAAGATGATGTCTATGCAGGCTTTTTCATACCCAAAGGTTGGCCCGGTTTTTTGAATAATGAATCTATCGGATGTTTTCCCACGCATACTTTCCAGGCGCATTGGTGATTGGAAATGCATGGTGGGCCACTCTTCTCTATGGTCCCAAGGAAGTTTGAACATGTTTCAGGGCGATGTTACACGACCCCGTTTCCTATCCGGAACCGGATGCCTTCAAACCGGAGCGATTTCTGAACGCCGATGGAAGCTTGCGGGAGGATCCTATACTGACATCGGCATTTGGATTTGGAAAAAGGATCTGTCCTGGAAGGCACTTTGTCGATGCGACGCTGTTCATTGTCGTTGCATCTTTGTTCTCGGTCTTCAACATCAAGAGAGGGGACAGTGGTGAGAGTAAGCCTTCCGACTATACATTCACAGGTACTCTCATAAGGTGGTTATATGTTTCTTTTCCGGAACCTTACAGAAGTTGACATCCCTACTTTTCTAGCCGGGCAAATCCGTTTTCGTGCTCCTTCATTCCTAGAGATGAGAAAGCCCGAGATCTTATTGTTACTGATACTATGGCACGTTGATTCACTGCGATGTTTAGACTTCTCTGAACGCCTTTACGAAGACATCAGCTACTACCCGTTTTGTAAGTACTGTAAGTCTCGGATGCGATATCCAACCTACTTTCCTCAGCCAACCCTCATCAGCGCACTGCTGCTGTGCGAGTGCGACGTGCGTACACATACATCCAATGCACGAATCATTGACCTGTATTCGGAGTTGATGGAAGTAAATCTGGCATCTCAATCACATCAAAGAGTTAGGGAAAGAGGACCTGTCCAACACTACTGGGACCCAGAATATTAATGAGAAATAGTGAATTTGGAGATTGAACCCGAAATGATGACAAGGTATTTCGTATCACGTATCAAAATACTCATTTCCGCGGGTCCGCGGTGCAGCGTCGGGAAGCCCAGAACCAGAGGGCCGAAGTCAGGTGAGGAGAATGATTCGGTTGGGGTTGCACTCGGTCAGTGCGTCGGCCCGATTTCAGACCGCTGCAGGGGTGGGAGCGAGTAATAACGGTGCGAAGCATAGGTCATCTTCTCAGATAATTTGCTCTATACAGTAGTCGGGTACATTAAGGCATCGCGATGCTCCGACTCCCAAAATGAATGAGCCAGTTCGCAAAACAGACTGAAGAGAAGATTAGATAAGCGAGAAAAAGAAAGAAAGCAGATTATTGTCCACGAGGCAGATGGCGCGCGATGAGATGTAGAGACCAAGACGCAAAATGGGGAGGATGGATACAAGACCAAGAATTTAAAGGCGATGGAAAGGGTCATCGCGGGACACGGAAGACCAAAAGCTGGAGCGCGGGTGTGATGGATAGGGCGGCAAGGTCCTGCTTGCGTCTCGAGACAA
>QFEY01002166.1:0-22457 GCA_003316435.1 Russula virescens | reverse complement strand
CTCTCCTTCCTACTAGAGGCCATATTTCTTCCCTACTCGTGATATGGCCGACCAGTCAGCACCCATGCCTTTCCGCGCCCGTTTCGAGTCTGCTTTGCAGACTTACCAACAAACCACAGGCGTAACATTACCTGAGCATCCACTTGCGCTACAAATTCTGAATCATCAATCCGTCGAGCCCATCAGTGCCATTCTTAGATCCGAAGCACGCGCATCTAGCGATCTCCTAGAAACCGACAGGGTCATCAATTCAATTGAGAATACTGTATCAATGTTGTGTGCCCTTTCTTCTGTGGCCTCCTTCGGCGACGCCGTTGACATGGTACGTAAGGAGGACCTGATGGCACTTTTCTAGATCTCTAACGAGTTTTTAAAGCCATACCCGCCTGAGAAAGCAATCCTCGCTGGCCTTGCTATCCTATTTGCTGTATGTACTGTATTAGTACCTATATGAGTATCGTGGTGACATTCAAGTGGACCAGGCGGCCAACGGCGTTAATTTCAACCTTGATGCCTTCGTCGACTTGCTCGAATCCGTCGAACACTTTCTTCAGCGTGTCGGTATATATACACAGATTAAATCTACCCCCGAGATATATGAGATGGTGTTAAGCATTATCGTGGAGCTGCTTTCCACTCTCGCTTTAGCGACCAAAGAGCTCAGAGAGGGCCGATCGAGTGAGTCCCTTCTCTCTGACACGTTTCCTGTGCTCAAAGCACCACAGTCACATTCGTCAAGAAAGGAGAGAACGACGTTCAGGCGGTCCTTCAGAGGCTTGACCGGCTAACGCAAGACGAAGCTCGGACTACTGCATTTCAAACGCTGGAGGTTGTACACGGTCTTGTCCATGACAGGAGGGTGGTCATGAGCGGTGAGAAATGACACTCGCTTCTTAATCCATCGTCAATTGAATACCCTTTCATCTAGGCGGCAAAGCATCCGTTGAAGTTGACGGTGTGAGGGAGGCCCTCGGTACGTTTTCTTGACAACAGCAAGCAAATTCGATGTCTTATTGGACGATAGAAATCCTACATCGAATGGCGAATGACAAAAACAAGTCGAGACGTCAGTTATTCCTTAACATTCGACGTTGCGATTGTTGACGGGAATCATTGAATTCTCCGATAGGCGATAAGTTGCAGAGGAATATTCAACGTTGGCTCTCACCCCCGGATCCATGGAAAAATTACAACATCGCCTGTGGATCGCGGCACATCGGAACCGGAGGGTGGTTCCTTCAAGGGGACACCCTCTCGGAGTGGAAGTCATCCGCAACAGGCTCCCTTCTATGGTTGCATGGCAAACGTCAGTCGTCGCCCTACAGTTACCCTTTTGCAAACGCTGATGAAATCCGCTACTAGCTGGATCTGGGAAAAGCGTGCTTTGGTACGTCAATCTTTGGATATCTTCATCTTGAGGACTTACGATGTCCTCCAGTTCTACGATCATCGAGGAGATCGAGATGATGTGCAAAGCTGGGCTTGCATCGCTCGCTATCTTTTACTATGATTTCAGGGAGGATCAAAAGAAGGACCTCCACGGGCTACTTTCATCCGTGTTACTCCAGCTTTGCGACAAATCCGACGCCTATCAGGACATCCTTTCTATTCTCTATTCGACACACTGCAATGGCACAAAATGTCCCAGTGATACCGAACTTTCCCGCTGTTTAAAGGAGTTGTTGGAACTCCCAGGACAGGCACCAATCTATTTGGTCATCGACGCCTTGGACGAATGTCCAAACACATTTGATATGCCGTCCCCTCGCGAGGAACTCCTAAAACTCATTGTGCAACTCGTCGAGTTACGACTTAGAAATGTACGCATTTGTGTCACCAGCCGACCGGAGACAGACATCAAGGCCGTTCTCGAGCCCTTAACGTTTCGTTCCGTCTCGATACATGACGAAAGGGGACAAATGGAGGACATCGAGAAGTATATCAGGTCTGTCGTTGATACGGATCCCAAAAATCGAAAGTGGAAACAGGAGGATAAGCAACTAGTGATCGAGGTCCTCACAGAACGCGCCGACGGAATGTAAGCAAGGCAATACTTATTTCTTTGACGACTCTTACTTAGACCTATGATGTAGGTTCCGTTGGGCATACTGTCAGGTGGTCTATCTTCGCGGCTGCCACCCAGGACGTATCCGACATGCGTTAGCGGAATTGCCTGATACGCTCGACGAGACGTATGAGCGGACGTTGCGGGAGATCAACAAGGCAGACTGGGAACTCGCCCATCGATTGTTTCAGTGTGTTGCTGTCGCTTCGCGGCCTCTCCGTGTCGAGGAATTGGCAGAATTCCTCGCATTTGACTTTAAAGTGGGACTAATCCCGAAATTTCGTGAGGACTGGCGGTCGGAAGATCCCGTAGAGGCGGTGCTATCTACGTGCTCCACACTTCTCTCTATCGTCAATGTCAACGAGTTTCGAGTGGTACAGTTTTCCCACTTCTCAGTCAAGGAACTCTTGACATCGACTCGCTTTGCTGAAAAAAACGACTCTACCTCTCACCATTTCCATATTTCTATGACAACCGCTCATTCCCTCGTCACACAAGCATGTCTTGGTATCCTGCTACATTTGGATGAAGATATCACCAGAACCGGCCTGGAGAAATACCCTCTGATTGGATATGCTGCGGAGCACTGGTTCGAGCATGCCCGTTCTGGCGGGGAGTCACAAAATGCAAAAGAAGGGATGAAGCAGTTGTTTGACGCGAGCAAATCACATTTTGGTATTTGGCTTTGGATATACAACCCAATCCTGCCTTACAAACGAACGGAAAGGCCGTTGCGACCCAATGGAACGCCGTTACATTATGCCTCTTTTTGTGGATTACAAGCTGTTGTGAAGTTTCTGGTAGTCAAACAGCCAAAGGACGTGCATTCTCGAAACATGTTTGATCATGCAACCCCATTGCATCTTGCGTCACAACAGGGGAGTGTGGAAGTTGCGCGTGTCCTCGTCTCACATGGCGCGCGCATGACAGTCCGGGACGATAGCCGCTTGACTCCGCTACATCGGGCATCAATGCACGGTCAATCAGATATCGCGCGGTTTCTCATCGAGCATGGCGCTGACGCAGCAGCGATAGACGAATACAAGTCAACGCCACTGCATTGTGCGTCAGAACGTAGTCACGTGGCTCTCGCCCGGATCCTCGTCGAGCACGGTGCCAACGTGTCGGCGAAGGACAAGTACTGGTCGACTCCACTGCATCGAGCATTGGACGTTGGTCATGTGGCCCTTGTACGGTTCCTCGTTGAGCACGGTGCCGACGTATCAGCGAAGAACAAGAACGGCACGACACCGCTGCATTGGGCGGCAATGCATTGCCATTTAGATCTCACACGGTTTCTTGTCGAGCATGGCGCCAATGTATCGGCCAGGGACAAGGACCATATTACTCCGCTGCACTGGGCGGTGACGCACGATCATATGGGTCTCGCGAGGTACCTTGTCGAGCACGGCGCTGACGTGTCAGCAAAGAACAAGGACTGGTCGACTCCATTGCATCGAGCATTGGCACAGGGTCATGTGGATCTCGCGCAATTGCTCTTGGAACACGGGGCAGACGTATCCGCCAAGCAAAAGGACGGGTCGGCTCCACTGCATCTGGCATCGATGCATGGTCATTTGGATATCGCGCTGATTCTCATTGAGCATGGCGCCGATGTGTCGGCCAGAGACAAGGGCCAGCTTACTCCGCTGCATCATGCGTCGATCAATGGTAGTCTTGGTGTTGCAAGGTTCCTCGCAGAGCGTGGTGCCGATGTGTCGGCCAGGGACAAGGGCCACCTTACTCCGCTGCATCATGCGTCAAAGGAGGGTCGTTTTAATCTCGCGCGATCTCTTGTTGAACATGGTGCCGATGTCTTAGCCAGGGACAAGGGCAAGCGTACTCCACTATGTCACGCGTTGGACCAGCATCATATTCAACTCGCGCAGTTTCTCGTTGAGCATGGCGCCGTTGTGTCGACAATACTCATGGACCGGTATACTCCGCTAATTTATGCGTCGAGGTCGGGTTATTTCGATCTCGCGCGGTGTGTCGTCGAGCATGGTGCCGATTTGTCGGCCAGTGACAAGAGCCACCTTACTCCGCTGCATCACACGTCAAGCGAGGGTCACCTTATTCTCACACGGTTTCTCGTCGAGCACGGCGCCGATGTGTTGGCCAGGGACAAGGACCACCTTACTCCGCTGCATCATGCGTCAAAGAAGGGTCACGTTCATCTCGTGCAGTTTCTCGTCGAGCACGGCGCCGATGTGTTGGCCAGGGACAAGGACCACCTTACTCCGCTGCATCATGCGTCAAAGGAGGGTCATGTTCATCTCGTGCAGTTTCTCGTCGAGCACGGCGCCGATCTGTCAGTCCAGGACGGGCATAGAATGACTCCGCTGGATTGGGCGTTGAAATGTGGTCATTGGGCTCTTGTGCGGTTCCTCGTTGAACACGGTGCTGACGTGTTAACTAAGGACAAGGACCAGTCGACTCCGCTGCATCGGGCATCACAATTAGGAAATCTAGAACATGCAAGGTTCCTCGTCGAGAACGGTGCCGATATTTCAGCCAAGGACAAGTTCGGGTCAACACCACTGCATTGGGCTTCAATACGGGGTTACGTTGATCTCGTGCAGTTCCTTATCGAGCACGGCGCCGATGTGTCGGCTAAGGATAAGGACCAGTTCACTGCACTGCACCGAGCAAGCCAACTAGGTAATGTAGAAATTGCACGGTTCCTCATCGAGCACGGCGCCGACCTCTCAGCAATGACCAAGGACGGGATGACTCCGCTGTCTCAGGTGTTGGAATACGGTCATTCGGAACTCGCGCTGCTTCTCTTCGATCACGGCGCCTGCGTCTCATCAAAGAAGAAGTACCGGAAGACTCTGCCGTATTGTGTGTTGAATGTCGGCCATGTGGAACTCGCGCGGCTTCTCATCGAGCAAGGCGGCACCGACGTCTCAGCAAAGGACAGCTATGGGAACACTCTGCTGCATTCTGTGTTGTCATACAGCCATGTGGGACTCGCGCAGCTTCTCATCGAGCACGGCGCGGACGTCTCAGCAAAGAACAAATACGGGAAGACTCTGCTGCATCATATGTCAGAAGACGGTCGTGTGAATCTCGCGCAGTTCCTCTTGGAGCACGGTGCGGACGTGTCAGCCAAGGACAATCACCAGCGGACTCCGTTGCATGAGGCAGCAAGATACGGTCATGTAGATCTTGTGCGGATCCTCGTTGAGCACGGCGCCAATGTGTCAGCCAAGGATGAGGACTGGTCGACTCCGTTGCACATTGCATCGACACACGATCGGCTGGGTCTTGTGCGGTTCCTCGTTGGGCACGGCGCCGATGTATCAGCCAAGGACAAGCATGGGTCGACTCCGCTGTATTTGGCGGCGGAACGTGGTCATATGGGCGTCTCACGGTTCCTCATTGAACACGCGACAGCCCGAGTGACACCGCAAATCCAGCCGCGGCAGCCCACATCGACAATAGCATGAATTACTTGTTTGGTCGACAGGGATGGCTCCGAGGTAGAGTTGAAGCAGTCTTGATTTTCACACCGAGAACTGACTCCTAGTCCATGCAACCCGCCAGTCCGAGTCCCACAACAAGAAGCTCGCGGCTACTGTTGACATCCATCGCATGAGCGGCGTGCCTGTCGTCGCGTCGCGCAAGCTCAACACGTTGGCCAAGGCACTTTGCATTGTTCGATGGAATGATGTCCGAAGTACTATAGTAACATGTGTAACATACATGACAAACACACTATTTTATATCATGACTGAATTGATGCGGGGAGTTTGTGTTGGAGGGAGCAGTAGCGCCTGGCGCACTGGCACCCTTTCTGTCTCACTTGGTAGTTCTCTTATCCGTTACTGATTGACAAATGCATCGAAGTTCAGCACCTTCCACTGGCATACTATTCCTATTTCCCCACAAGTTCTTCACTTGTTTAGTTTTCCCCAAGGTGATAACGCGCATATACTTACCGTGTAAGTACGCTACATTCGTTATGTCCGAACGTCTGAATTGGTCTCGATTCCCTTCGACTGAGGTCAGTATTACATCGCTTCCCTCCTTCTATTACATTGACTCTATGATACCGTATCTGCGTGTCTCGTTAATAGGTTAGATAATGTCCCGAATATAGTCTCGATTACCTTTGACCGAGCATATCTGCATGTCTTGTTAACAGTTTGGCCATGTAGGAAAATCGGCTGAAGTTGTCCTGATTCTCATGCTGAGAACTCACACTGTGACCTAGTACTACCATGCACCCGCTGGTCCCGCAGCACGAAGCTCGCGGCTGCCTTTGACATCCATCGCACGACCGTTCCTGTCGTCGAGTTGCGGAAGCTCAACATGGTGGTCAAGACACGTTGCATTGTTCGATGGAATCATGTTTGGAGTACAATAATAGTATGTGTAACAGACATGACAGACACGACGTTTTATATTATGACGGAATTGATGCAGGGAGTTTGCCGATGATTAATCAGTAGGGAAATCTACTTGGGTCAGAGTCAAATAGATGTGGCAGTCATGCTGAGGATCACTGTGGGCGAGAAACGAGTGGACTTCACCCTTGATATAATAAAACCTTCAAGTTAATCATACCCATTCCCGAACTCTGGATCTGAAACGTAATACCTTTGAACCAGTTTCATGTCTCTTGTATGTGTCCATTCCGAGGTGGTGTGACATGGTACTGTACTGTCACAATGGGCAAGGACAGATAAGACAAGTCCACTTATTCCCAACTTATGGGTTGACTAATGTCTTATAAGTTGACAAATAAGCCCCTGTTGTCATTACAAATTATATTAACACAATTGAATCATTTCTTGACTTGTCTTTATGTGCTGGATTATTATAACTCTGATTACCCAAATAATTAAAAATTAGATACATGCTAAAGGGAGAGCCCTTATGTCTCAGCAAATTTAAACTAAATCACTAATTTGCTTGCTGAGGTAAACAATTTAGTTTATATTTGTTGGGACATAAGGGGTCTCCCTTCAGGCTCCTAACCATCTGACATGGGGTGGTCTGCTGATCCTGGTATAGAGCGGTGAAAAGGGTCTGGCCTAATAGATGGAGGTTGCCTAATTTGGACATTTGCCTAATGTGGTAGCTAAGCCTAGCCAATGAGAGAGTGTCGGATTATGCCGAACATTGATTATGTCAACCATGAACCTTAGTGAGCATGACCACCCCATGTCGGCTGGCAAAAAACACCAGCCACAGCCGTGGGATTCCTTAGTCATTCACACAAAACCGCAAACCAGTTCATAAAAAAGTGTCACATGACTGAGATGCGTTGCATAGATATGGCTTGTTGATGGGAATAGAATGTTATGCTTGGATGTCGAGAACAGTGCAGCCCCCCGAATTGCCATCTGCGGATGAAATTCGCTTGAAAACTCAAGACATATTTGGAAAGACACCTTGTCTCTTCCAAATAGAGTCCTGTCTTGTGCAGCTCCATGGGCATTCCATTCAACAAGATATCATTAGTGTTGTGCCAACTGGGTTGGGAAAAACCCTTTGCTTCTTCATGCCCTTGCTGTTCAATGGCGACAAAATTACTATCATTGTGACTGCTCTCAATCTACTTGGGGAGCAATTCAGAAAACAAGCAAAAGAGGCAGGAATAAGTGCGATTGCTGTAACAGCTACCAATAATATGCATGAAACATCCCAGGTATGCAAACCCGGATACAACCCGATGTAGCCAATAATATGTCTACAGGATATCCAGGATGGGGCCTATCGGATTGTCCTCATCAATCCTGAAATTATTGTTCAGCAAGATGGACACTGCAGAAACTTACTATGGTCAAGCAAGAATTTTATGTCCAAAATCTTCAACATCGTGTTCGACAAAGGCCACTGCATCTCCCAGTGGGGTTCTACCTTCTGCCCTGAATACAAGTTAGTTGGAATGTTACGTTTCATCGCACCAGGAATCCCATTTTACATCACCTCGGCGACAATCCCACCCCCGATGATAGAGAACATCAAAGACACGCTGCATATCCCTTCAGATTATTGCTTCTTCCAGAGATCAAATGACCGACACAATATTGCATACTGTGTCAAACAGATGCAATACAGCGTCTCATCCTTCGAGGATTTGGCCTTCCTGGTCCCAAGCACATGGACTGAAGGCGACACTCCACCTCGCAAGTTTATGGTGTTTTTTGACAGTAAGCGCGAGGCTGAAAATGCAAGTACCTTCCTTCGAAAGCGAATGCCAGAACCCCTCAAAGACAAGGTAAAATGGTTTCATGCCGGCATGACAGAGTACTTTAAATCTGAGGAGCTCCAGTCCTTCTGAGAGGGTGATCTTTGGGGACTCAGTATGATGGATGTAGGGGGGATGGTGCGCATCAACTTAATGCGGCAATATCTCCTCTAACATGTTGTTGCCAAGTGCAGGGTGTTGATATTCCGGACGTCCTGACTGTCGTGCAGTGGAGGGTACCTAAAGATCTCAATGTCCTGATCCAGCGTTTCGGCCATGCTGCCCGGGACTTCTCGTTACAAGCTGTTGCCATTTTGATTGCAGAATCGAGGTGGTTTGTAGAAGATTACCTCAAGAAACAGGAGCGGAAACGGAAGCGAAACCAGAAGGGGGGGAAGCGGGCGAGAGTGGACCTAGCGGCTTGCGATAACAGTGCATCAGAAGACAAGGATGCAAATGATGACGTGGACCCGAGAACCGAAAACAATAACATTCCAAATCCAGACGAACAACATGCGAACCTGGATCCAGATGAACAACGTGCAACTGATGTCGAAGAAGTCATCAAATCAATTAGCCTTACAGCAGGTGGCAAAGGACTGAGAAGTAAATGAACAACAGACCGAGTCATGTTGTATTTCCTCAATGCCCACTTGTTGCGTGGGAGTAAACACTGTCGCCAGTTTCACCCCAACCATTACTATAAGACTTGTGACATTGGTGAGTTCACGTCTCCAAATTGTCCTCGGATTGCTTGTTAACACTGGTCTCAGCTGAACCCCCATCGTGCTGTGCTCATTGTGCACCCAAGGCTCCCTCAATCTGCTGTGACACTTGCCACCCTGACCTCATTGCTGCCATGATCAATGATCGTGATGACGAACATCAATCTGCCCCACGTGGCACAAACTGTCGAAAGCTAGCCCTGCATTCCCTAACACCGCGTGCTGTCCAACTCCGCAGTGCACTTTACGACTGGCGCACTGAAACTGCCACTAATCTGTTCAGCGTGCTTGACTTCTGGCCTGCCAACGTCTTCCTGCATGAGGACATCCTTGAAAAAATCGTTCTCCTTGTTGACCTCGACAAAATTCTCACACCCCAGGATTTGTGCAAGAAGGTTAATTGGATCTATATCGACAAATACGGCAATCAACTTTTCTCTATCATTCGACAACATTTCCCTCCGGCACTTCCTTCCCTTTTTACATCAACTCCCCTCCCACAACGTACGTGTCCTGGTGCAACACCAAGTACTCCTCTTTCAAGCACAGTGAGGGTGCCTTTCTCAGATGCCCTAAACTCACAACTGAGTCCGGCATCGCCGAGCATTGCCATGTGCAAGCCACATGCACCAGCACGGTGTACTGCGTGGTTTGGGGTTGGTCACAAGCGTAAGTTTTTCGCTTGGTCTTCTTTGTGGGTGCTGATACATTTGATATGACCACAGGAACATCAAAGATCTGTCCGATTCGACAACGATCTGGGAATGAGAACATTATCCCAGCTGCATAGTTACAGTATGTTCGTTCTGTTCCTAAAAGTCTCTGATATCTTCTAATTCTAATTCCTCAGTATTATGAGTACTGTCTTCTAAGTTGTTATCCCTGTCGTCGTTACCATCATCAGTGCCAAATTGGACGCATTTCTCTTCCTGCAATATACACATACCCTGTTGGAAATGGTCGGTCAGCTTCTCAGTCTCTGCATATTCGGGCCCAATGCGAGTAGTGGCCTCGTATGCATGATGCTTTTGGAGCAACTTGCTAAGATTTTCTAGTGTTGTCTTGATGTTGGCCGGTGTGTGACAAACACTTTGATGGATGAGATGGAAGTTGTCTCAAATATTGGAATGAACTCTTTGAAATGTCTCGATTAATGGTGAGTTCTTGATGACAAGCTGGAAGGTCCGGTTGGATCCTTTCCCGCTATAGGTTACCTGGGTCGGAAAATGGTGAGCGAGACTTGCAGTGTCATGAGATATTGTTTCTCACCTTTGTATATAGATTCATCAGTTCCACCACCCAGTCAACTCCACGGAATCCATCCCTATGACCTGTTGGATTAACAAGCCAGTTCATTCGTATCCCATTTTTCAGTGGCTCTGGATACACATATCTCAGGTCAACCATTAGTTTTACTAGGTATGTGGCATATTTGTGTTTTCGAACACTTTTGAAGACATAGGTCCAGTGCAGGAACAAGGCCTCTATATGACCAATATCCCCATGCTTCATTGCATGTGCAAGCTCGATGTATTGCAAGAGACGTGCGAGAGTGATCGAGTTGTTATGGAACTCGAGGTCCTGGGCACGGGGTATATCAAGATAGTTTTAAACTAGGTGAATTGAAATCTCAACCAGTTCTTCCCAGGTCGGCTTCATTTGTGCATAATCATCAAGACTTTTGCATGTTGGATTATGCTTGATAATCTCGACGTGCCAACATTCGATCATCCGTGCCCAACCACACTGATGTATAAGATCATGCATCATTTGGAAGTCATACT
This sequence comes from Russula virescens, assembly GCA_003316435.1. Classification (NCBI taxonomy): domain Eukaryota; kingdom Fungi; phylum Basidiomycota; class Agaricomycetes; order Russulales; family Russulaceae; genus Russula; species Russula virescens. The sequence continues at coordinate 11,681 of QFEY01002166.1, read as the reverse complement.
TCTGACCAATGTGTCCTGAATCATGGGGTCGGATAGCACACATGTGTGTATACAGTGAGTTTGGAGTGAGTTTGGCCCTTTTCGTGTGGATTTGGATTCAATAAACATCCTCCAGAGTGCATTGCCACAGGCCATCAGGTAGTGGAAGAGTCCCATGACGAAAATAGCATATTGTATGTGCTGCACTGCATTCGCCTCGATACAGCGAGATCGCTTTGTGGTTTCAATTAATTCCCCGGTGTGTAAATCACCATGTACCAGTTGAACATGGTTACTGATATTGCAGACGCCCAGGCTATCTGGCATCTGGCCTATGTTTCCTTGCCTACAGAGTTCCTTCAGAATATCACCCTGACCGTCTGCCATGGACTGATTTATGTCCATGGCACGACACGGAATGAATTCTGTTTTGGTAATTGGGATCTGATTAATGGTTTCAGGCTGGTCTAATTTGGCCCGATAGGTACCAAATGGCTTGCAAAATGTTACAAGAGCATGGTGGAAGTGCCATGCCAGTATGCAAACGTGTTGGGTGGGGGATGACTCAGGGAAGGTGGGTAACAGCAATTCAAGTCCCCTGGCAGGTCGTTTCTGACTACTAGAGATTTGAGGATTGAGTGGATTGGTACACCACAGCTTGTCGGAGCACATAAGATCCTGGGGTGATGTGTTGATAAGGGGGAAAATGATTGTGGACATTGCATGTTTGAGTAAGTCCCCATGCTTCTCTATGGTTGGGTTCTGACTCTTGAACTCCATATCAAAATTATCATAGGCAAATGAAGCAGTAAGTGTCTGTGCAAGGGTTCGGACTTTCTCTGCCGATTTGATTGAGAGTGAATTGACCATGTTACCAATTGATGTGGTTGAGATCGAGACACCAGCATGTGCTAAGATTTTGATGATAAGTTCTGGTGCGTTGGTCGAGTGACAAAATAGGCCAATAATTGACTGAAAGGCATTGCATTTCTGATTCGAACTCATGAGTAGAATTGATGCAATTGTGACAATTTTCTAGCCATAATGACATAGTGAGTATGATATTGGGTTTCATGTACTTCATCCACTCACCACCTGTATTAGGTTGTAATTACGAGTGCCCGCTCGCCGTGCATGCTTGGTGGGGCGTTTGCACTCTTCAGAGCTGTCTTCTTCGGAGCTATCAAGCTCACCATTGGCATCATGTGCCCAATATTCATCCTCATTGTCCCAGCTTTGATTGCCAGATGGACCTTCGGTATTAACCATCATTGTTGATGGGTCTGTTGACATCTTCTTTTCCACTTTTTTTGCTCGCTGCAATTCACGCATGGGATCGCTGACTAGCAGGGCAGCAAGTGTCTGCTATAAGCAGGGGGCTTGCATCTTCAGTTCCCTGGACATGTCTGCTATCGAAAACCCTTCAATCTGTTTGGGGCACACTTTCTGAGCACTGAAGTGCCACCCATTTTCCCTTCTTGCCATCATTGCAACTTCAGTCATGAGGGACTGCTTGTATACACCGAAAGCAACTTTTTGCATTGTGGATTGTGTGGCTGGATTTTTGAAGAGAACACATGCAATGGCTGCTGTGTCACAGATGATGGCTGCATGTGCAGTGGAGGTTTTGAGATCTGACTGCTCAAGGATCTCTGTGAGGATTGTATGTAGTGGCACATGTTCCAGGATATTTGTTATGGCATTTAAGACTGTTGGATCCATGTGGAATGTGAAAGGTCTTTGCAGTGGTACTGTAACTCTATTACTTAATACACTTTTTTATGAACTGGTTTGCGGTTTTGTGTGAATGACTAAGGAATCCCACGGCTGTGGCTGGTGTTTTTTGCCAGCCGACGTGGGGTGGTCATGCTCACTAAGGTTCATGGTTGACATAATCACTGTTCGGCATAATCTGATGTGCTCTCATTGGCCAGGCTCAACTACCCAATTGGGCAAACATACTGGATTAGGCAAGCTTGACCAGATTAGGCCTCAGCCACCTCACCACCCATTTACCATCTACCAGGATCAGCAGACCACCCCACATCGGATGGTTAGGAGCCTGGTCTCCCTTTAGCACATGGCTAATTTTTAATGGTTTGGGTAATCATATCTATAATAATCCAGCACATAAAGACAAGTCAAGAAATGATTCAATTGTGTTAATATAATTTGTAATGACAACAGGGTCCGCTTATTTGTCAATTTATAAGACATTAGTTGACCCATAAGTTGGGAATAAGTGGACCCATCACTAGGGAGTTCCAAGGAGGCGAAAACCACCTGGCAGCTGGGAAAGGCATTACCCTTGTTAAGGCTGTAGCAAGCCTTGGACTGGAGAGCTTGCAAGAACAAGGTCAAGCAGACCCTAGCAAGCTATCAGAGTGAGAAGAGTGAGTAGACATGCTTGCTCTTCAATCTCTGAGAACACAACTTGGTGTAGAGGAATTAGGATAGACTGTTATCCTGATTCACAACTTCCCAAGTATGTGCACTAGTGATAGGAATTAATACAAGTGATGAATACCTGAATCAAAGTCCAATCAGTAGTGTAGCTAGTGACATGCTTGCTTAACACTCAAGCTTAAGTGGTGTACACCTGTGCCTTTAAGCAGGTAGACTAGTAGAGTCTTGAGGGAGAGAAGCTAGGTGAATGACTGAAAGACTCTGCATACGATTAGCAAGAGGGGAGGGGATAGAATGTATGATGATCCCTTATCCTCTTGATGAACAGAGTGAAGAGGCTACAAGTTGAGAATTAAGTTGAGCTTAGGGCTCAACTTTGTACTAGAGACTTCTTATATATAAGGGGATTGTAATACTATGAGTACCAATCCTAGGGTCTGAAACACTGCTGGGACACTGCCCACAAGTACAGTACACATTAGGGACAAGTCAGAACAAGTCATGAACACAGCCAATAGTATAAGGATCCTCAGGCGATCCAGGAAGCCTCATATGGATGTACCATACTTGTACAGTGATCAGAACAAGTCAGGATGCATATAGTAAAATTTTCACATAGGCCAAGCCTTTCTGAACGTACCAAGAGTCTGTCTGTGACACCATCCCCCTCCTTTTAAGAAAGGTGTTTCCACACACCTATTTGTCCAATATATCATTGAGGTGGGGAGCATAGTCCCCTAATGCCAGGTCCTTGTCAGTGATAGACATACCTGGAGGTAGCACCAGTGATGGAGGAATGAGGGGGCATTCATGTTTGTTATGCTCTGCTTCATGTGCACGGTGGTAGTGGCAATTGTCCACTGGTTGGTAGTGTGAGTGGGTATGTGGTGCATGGCAATGATGGACAGTGCAGCAAGTGTGGGGGTCAGGACACTCATCTGCAAAGTGGCCCTGCTTATCACAGTGTGCACAGCAGTTAGTGTGCCTATGGGTATTCCTGGTGGCCCTCACCCTCGATCTAGTTGTTGCTAGGGAATGGCACAGGTAACCTGTGGGTAACTTTGAGCCTACCCATACCCATACCTGTGCTCTACCTATACCTGTAACCCACAGGTTTTGAACTACAGGTCATATGGGTACAGGTTTTCTTCACTCAAGACTGCAGACAAGATGAACACAATTTATTATGAAGAAAAACTATAGTATGATATTATCCCAGCCATCCTCAAGTTCCACCTCCTCATCCCCTTCAACCTCCTGGAGGGTTGTAACAGCCAAAACATCACTGTCTCTGACCAAGCCTTGCACACTCCATGAACCTAAGCAAAGAAGTGCCCAGGTGGATTATGCTGTGAGTTTGCTATGGATGTGGGATAAGATGAGGTGGCCATGGCTGAAGACCCACTCGATATCAACAGATGTAGCTGAAATAAGTAATTTAGTTGACAAATATCAAAAGAAAATGACAACCTACCAGGAATTGTCAAATAATCCAATGCCATACATGAGAGGGAGGGATATATTGCCTGGTGCTTGTGCCACCAGATGAGGACATCCTTGACCCTCTCTGGGTTGGTGCTGAGGTACTGGTCAAGCTTGTCATGCAATTCCTTCTGTGTGGGGGCACTGAGCAATGGAAGGTTATTGAACATGTTTTTCAGCCCCAAGGATGCCTGCCTGAAGATGTGAATGTGAACCTGAGAAGAACAAGGAGTGCACCTTCGGTGTCACATTTGATGTTGTTGGTCCTTCTTCTTCCAAGTTATGAGCCCTTTCCTGTTTGTAAGATTGTTCAAAAACATCACATACCATTTCTCTTGCTGTTTCAATCCAGGCCTCTTCTCAGCCAGCTGTCTTAAAGTATGAGAGTTTGTGATAAGGGTGCAGAACTAATTCAGATGGAATAAGCAAAGGTTCAAGGGAAACTGGAGTGACAAACATACCCATAGTGATGTGGTACACCTCAGACAAGTCCGTGAGCAAGTAGTATCAATTCAGGGTCTTCTTTCCAAGTTCTAGAGATGATCTGATGGCTGGGGAGAGGTCCCGATCGTGTGTGTGCGAAGTAAGCTTATTATTGATGAAATCCATTGCCAGAATGACAGTAGCAAGGTTGGGTGTTGAACAAGAAAAGAACAACATTGCATTTTTCAAGACCTGCAATAGCGTCCTGTGGACACCATGTTATGATTTTTTTTTTTTTTTTTTTTGATCCAAACTTGTATTCCGCTGTGTATGGGGTACAGATGTGGTCGTACACTACCAGAAACCAGCCATGAGTCCATACAATCTTGCTACACACCGCCAGGCATCTGGGGGTTACTAACTGCCTAAAAAAAAAGGTCTAACAGCTCCAGCATGGGAGTTACCTTCCTCAGCTGAGATCAGCATAGGTAGTGGAAGTGGGGAAAAGGGACAGACTGGCTCAGGGCATGGCAATGTACTGCATGATCAGGCAGATAGGGTAAAGATAGTAATTGACAATGGGGAAAAAATGATCCAAAACCCCAGCAGAGTATAATGGGTGGAGAGGTTGTATTTGTCAGGCCCCCTCTCCAGACCTGATTGCCTTGCGGTGTGCTTCCTTGGCTGTGAGCACCAAGGCGATGCATTCTTCCCAACTGGGTCTGGGGGTTTGTGGGGGTTGGGTTGTGGTTGGTCTGCTACCAGATGGGGGGTTTGCCCCTGCAGACTGGGGTTGGGTGTTGGTGTTGGTGCTGGTGTGGGTGGACTTCTTTTGGGGCAGGGTGTTCTTCCAGTGCTTGACAGAGGCTATCTGCCTGAGGGCAAATAGGTACTTGTGGTGCAGGAGATTTGCAGCCAGTGAGCCATCTGGGTCTTCAAATGAGAAGGAGATGGAGGAGACTGTGCTGGGCTGGTATAATGCTGGGTTGCGTACCCAGGACGGTTTTTGCATAACGTTGAGGGTGGCATAAGCTTGGTTCTCAGTGATTAGTGCATTGTGCAGTTTGTCAGGGTTGAGGGCTTCATGGTTGGGGGTAGTGCCGGTGGGCATGGAGTTGAGGCAGAGTTTGGACCACTTTACATTGTGGTGGACTTTGGGGAGGGTGTCTGGGCTGGCCTGGGCCAGGGCTGAGAATGAGGCATGTAAGGCCTCAGAGAAGTGGGGCAGGGCTGTTGTCATTTGAGTTGCCGTCAAGTTGGCACTACCCCAAATCACCAGGTTGCCTTTGGCTGTCCACCTTGCAGCAGCTGCACAGACCTGGGTGGGTTTGGTGCGGTTGAGGGAGGTGTTGATGGTGGTGCAGATGTCAGCCAGGGCAGGCTTCTGGTCTGGCCAGGTGTAGGCTGCTGTCTCCACTACCACGCTGGGGCACTGAGGGGAGGCTGCTGCAGCAGCATAAGTGGGCTTTGTGGAGGCACCAGGGTGTGTGGTGGCTTTAGCATGGGGTTGGGCTGGGGTGGCAGGCAGTTTTTTGATGTCCTTCCTCATGTCAGTGGTGGCCTTGGCGAGGTTGGTGAGTGTGTTCTCCAGGCTGGTAAGGCGGATCTGGAGTGCAGATAGTTCTTTGGTAGGGGGTGCTGGGACTGAGGGGCCCTTAGGCAGGAGGGACTGGACAAGCAGGTTATTGATCAGGAGGGTGAGGATGTGGGCAGATGCCTTAGTGGATTCATCCCCGGAGGGCTTCTTCGTTGGGTGCATCGCCTGCAGATATGCAAGTGAGAGGCCTAGCATGGAGGCCAGTTAGTTGTGGGTTGCTGGAAGCAGTTTGCATAGGTTCTCCCCAGGGGGAGGGAGAAAGGTAGGGAAATTGATGTGCACAGTAGGTGGCATGATGGTGGTTAGAGTTCAAGGAGCTGTGCACCATGTTATGATGAGTCAGGATTCTGCAGAATGCTCATATGCTCACCTTGAGGACATCACTGAGCTGTGCTGCAATCATCCACTCCCATTTGTTCAACTTGAAGTCTTGGAGCTTGTTTTGCCTCTCTGCTGTTAGCATGTCAATCACCTTGTGATATTCAAGTGCAAATTTCAGCATGTCATAGGTCAAGTTCAAGTGTGTTGCCACATCGTGGGGCATGATTCTATCGGCCACTTTGAGTTTCTGAAGCAGCTGTTGCCAAGCAGGCAAGACAATCATCAACTCATTGATGATTTTGAAGGTGATTTTCCGAAGCTTCTGATTTCTGTAAGTAACATCCTCTATGGTGCTGTTCTTTCTCACCTTCACTAGAACTAGTCTGACCAGGTGAATCTCTCACTTGATTTGCACATGCTTGGCAAGGGAAAGCAGCAACATCTCATCAACCCACCCTTCAGTGTTGTTGTCTGGCCCTATTTCTGTGTCTGTCTTGCCTCTGTCACTGTCGATCTTATGCTGTGCCATCTCCTCTATAGCACATTGTTCTTCAAGACCCACATCAGCTGCCAGGTTCTGCAAATCCTGGCCTTCATCATCTAGGTTTTTATCTTCTTTTTTTTTCTGTATGTTGAATTGTTTTATTATTGATTTCACTATGAGATTAATGATGTGCAGGAAGCACTGTGTGTGGCCAACCTCAGAGAACACAGGAAGAGATTCTGCAAGCTCGGTGATCATCACATCATTACATGATGCATTATCGCATGTAACACTCAAAATCTGACAGAGGTAAGTATTTCTCACTTACTTTTAATTTGATCTCACCTTATCTGCAATTCCGAATTCCCATAGGACCTTTGCAAATGCTGACACTAAGTTTAGTCCAGAATGAGACTACAGATGAGGCTGATCAGTGAATGGTAGCGACTTCAGATTGTGGTATGTCCATACCTTTGCAACTTCAATGATATCTAATATGAGGCATAGTGGGACACCAGCTCACTTGAGGTGGACTGTAAGCGTGACAAATGCCAAGTGGTTTGGGGATATCCATGCATCAGTCGCAAAGTTCAGTTTGCCATCATTAAGGATCCACACAGGTGCAGGTAATCCTGTGGTGTTATGGTCACAGGTGTGACAGGTGCAGGTGTGGTGTTGGATTCAGCTGCACCATGATGAACCATGACCCACACCTGTATTCCACAGTTTTTCTCACAGGTGAGTTTTGTTTTGTCTTCTGTCTTTTTTTGTTTCACTTGGTCTCATCAGATTATCAACTTCAACCCACATGCATGATGGCCACTTGCTCAGCCCCAAACTAACTGTTGCAGCGACTGCGGATGATAATCCGAGACCACAGGCCTCCAAGCAAAGGTAGGTGGCCAGTTTTGATAAGGGTATTACCAGCCTGACTTGTTTTTGGGTGACCAGGTTTCTCTTCTTGGGCATCAGTGGTGCCTGTTGCTCTCACTTTTCTGGCCTCAAATGGCCTCCTCAACTTGCATGTCACCACCCATTGCAGCTTCCTTCTGGGCTGGCAAGTGCCTCTTGCTTCCTGGATGGTCAGCACATGCTCTGTGGGTGGTTTTCATGGTGGCCAGGTGTGCTTGGTCACACCCACTCTTGATGGCCATGGCCTGCGTGTCGTCTCATGGCATCAAGAGGCTTTTGCCTTTATTTCTGATTGATACTGCTCACAGTGGCAGTGCCTCGGGCATGTGCACATTCAGGTTAGTGTTGGGGAAGTTTGGTTTGTGCCTGAAACCACTTAGTGAAATGAAGGTAAAGGACTTATCCAACTGCTTAGCAAATTTAGAGACACTATCTCCAGATATAGAAGACCATAACCCTAAATTTGCTAAGCAATTGAATAAGATCTTTACCTTCATTTCACTAAGTGGTTTCAGGCACAAACCAAACTTCCCCAACACTAGTTCAGGTCAAGTCACCATGCTGTATTGTGCACACTCACCCTCTCTCACATTCTCTCGTGATAGTGGCAGCAGCCCAAAGATCGCTGAGGCGCTGCCACAATAGGCCCTGACTGCATGCAAACACAGGCATGCTGTACCAAAGTGGGGCAACCCAACTGACCTCACCCTCAACATGATGAGCGCATGTACAACAAGGCACAGTGGCTTGACCCAACCAAGTGCGAGCAATAGGCCTGATTGGCTGATGCATAGAACCCAACTAAGTGCCTGTGTGGACATGATACCATGCTATGAGAGGCCACCACAGAGGGTGAGTGTGCTCTGGCTTCAGTTGAGTCAGGTTGCCACATTGCATCATGCACATGTTTGCACTCTGTTGTGGCCCCTTGTAGTGGCCCCTTGAGTGCATGCATTTGTCCTCTGGTGTGGCTTCTGCCGCATTGTTTTCTGGTGCCATGTGGGCTGCCTTGCCTCACCATTTGCCTGGGCCTCCTGTGCCTTGAGCTCTGTGGTTTCAGCTTTCTCAGCCATGCCAACAAGTTTGATGCCAGCAGTGTCCTCAGTGGGAGCAGGTTCGTCAATGTTTAAACTCATGTGCATCACCCACACAGCCAAGTGCAAAGACTGTGTGCTAAGTTGCACACATTGGGCAATGGCAGCAATAGCAACAAGGTTGACAGCAGGTGCCCTATCCACTCTCAATACCACCGAGTGCCTGACACCAACTGCCCTTGTCTTTGCTGTGCCACCATGTGTTCACCCCAAGCACTTGCCTCAAGATCTCTATTTTGAATATGGATTTGTATTCCACAGCACACATAGATGTAGTATTCATTAGTAGCTACATGTATATATAATATAACTAGTAATTGTAGTCGTAGTTGTAACTACCCATAATAGAATGTACTGCAGTGTTGATGCACCACAGTTTTTTTAGTATACTGTGGTATAAACCTGCTACCAGGATGCATCTCGTACTCATACCACCTCTATGTCAAAAATTCCCACAGTTTTCAAGCCAAAGGGTGCCTTCAATTACCTACTTTCTTGTATTAAAGAATACAACCCCACCTCCCTGCAGGCCAACATAGGCCCACATCTCCAGAATTTCATAGCAGACCCTATCATCCAAAACCTCCTAGGCAAGAGTGGTGCCCCTGCTCCTGCTAGTACTCCACTTCCCACTGTGGACATCTTGGAGATCTGCAAATCCATCACTGACATCTCCAAAGCTCTCCATGACATTCAAAAGAGTGTCAACAACAACTCCAGCAAGGGAAAGCAAGGTTCCTCTAAGAGCAAACCACCCTCTGCCCCATCCAAACCCCATCAGAAAACTTACTCAGCAATTGCTGGTTCCAGACCCCCCAATCCTAGCCTTGTAGTAGATCTGGCACACTTACAGCTTGATGCATGCACCTGGCCCACCCTGGAGACTGTATGTACCAAGCTTAACAAGGAGCTTAGTAAGATAACCCCAACTCAGGTCAGTCTAGCTGCAGTACGCTAGACTGCAAAGGGCAACCTGATTGTCACTGGGGCTCCCCCTGCCACTCCTGCCTCCCTCCAAACTGCTGCCCCCCACATCAGCAACATAATCTCTTGAGCTTTCTGAACCCAACTCAAGCTCCCCTCCTCCACTCCTCCTCCACTGCTACGATCTGTCTCAGGATCGTTATCGCAATAGTGATCAAGTGAAGTTCTGGTATTCAAGTAAATTTGCAGAGGGAGTAGTGCTCTACCTATGCGTCAGGAGATCTTGTAGAGGACTGAATGTGGTCCTAAGTCAAGTGAAGTCATGTGATGCCTAATTAGGCAGGAGACCAGTCTGGGAAGGTCCAGGACAGGTGGTGCACAAACAAGTTGATTGATATAGCTCAATCACTAAACTCTGTATGACTTGCAAGTGAACACAAGTCAAAAGTAAATGATCAGAGGTGAAGAGGGCCTTGGATGTGCACACAGGAGAGTAGAAGCAATAAGATGATATCTGAGTTAACTCAGGCTTAGGGCCTAAGTTCAGTACTAGCACAGGTATAAATACAAGTATGTTACTAGATGACAAATCAGTCTTGCTAAGTGGTTAGCTAAGTTGACTAAGTGTGATCAGTAATGCTAAGCAATCAGTCAAGTAATCAAGTAATCAGACAAGGGAGATCAGTAAGCAATGAATCAGTGAGTGACAAAGAGTATAGTAAGCGAGCTGATGAATCACAAGGCAATCAGTAAGTAATCTGACAAACAGATGACGTTAAGCTGATCAATGGTACAGTAATCAGATCATGAGAACAGAGATGATAACAAATGAACAGTAATCAGTACAGTAATAGAGTGACAAGAAGGCGAACATAATAGAAGGTTCTGGAAGTCACATGATGTGACATGTGATCAATCAGGTGATTGATCACCTGATGTAGCACTTGACCAGTCATGTGACTGGTCACCTGACAAGATATGTGATCTGTCATGTGACAGATTATGTGAGGGTTCTGGAGAAGGTGCAAAGGGCAAAGAGTCCCAGAGAATTAGCTGGGAGGTACGGTCAGGGGTACAGGAAGGGTCCATGGGTGGACCAGGGCCAGAGCTTGTAACATCCACAGACCAGGGCCAATGTGAAGTGGTCCAAAATTTCCATAAATGGTGTCCCCACCAGAGCGTCCCCTACCAGAGGTCCATATAACCCAGAAGAGTGCCACACAGCACTCAAAGCACTCAACCCCTCTTATGCCTCCCTCACAGTAACACAGAAACCCAGCTGGGTTCGTCCACCAACCTCCTACACCCCAGGTTCTATCTCCTCCCTCTCAGTGGCTTTTGAGGACCCAGATGGCAGCAAACTGAAGACGATGCTAGTGGAGTGGTACATCTATGCATATGGCAATAGAGCCTCTGTCAGAAATAAGGGGTGACATGGGTATGGGTAAACCCTTGGGTATACGGGTGTAAGGGTATAAGGGTATGGGTATGGGTTTGGAAGTTCATACCCTTACATACCCTTAAGGGTTTCATAAGGGTATATGGGTATGCTTACATAATGATATTGTGTCATTTTCCTAGTTACAGAACCTCATATTAAAGATTGTTCAATGCTATAATTGCCTTATTATATCTATAAAGGGGTTTAATTTATGGTATAAATAGTAGACACCCTAGTTATTATCACTTTTTATCTTAATTTTGACTCAAATGTATTGACTTTTATGCAAAACCCTTATACCCTTGACAAATTCTTATACCCTTAACAAAACCCTGAAACCCTTAACAAACCCTTGACAATATAGGTATGGGTACATACCCTTACTATATGGGTAAGGGTATGAAGGGTAAGGGTAAGGGTTTGAGATTTTATACCCAAGGGTTACCCCTGTCACCCCTTAGTCAGAAAGTGGAAGCAATGTCAGCAAAAATCCAAAGATAAATCCAAACAGCAAGCTGACCAGCATAACCAAGGCAGCAACGACACCGATGAAGTAGTGTTGGGGAAGTTTGGTTTGTGCCTGAAACCGATTTGCGAGATAAGGGTCAAGATCTTATC
>QFEY01002161.1:0-20947 GCA_003316435.1 Russula virescens | reverse complement strand
ACCGTCAAGCCCCATCCATCGCTGAATGAGCCAGGGATTGCCATCACGAGTGATTCTATTTCGGCATCATCTGTCATGTTTGACACCAGCCGTCGAATCGCCCGTGAATCCCGCCTCGAGCGATCTTCCGTTTCTTCCATTGCAAGCTGCATCTGTCTCCGGGCTATGTTCGAGCTCACAGGTCCCCATGCTCCATTATGATTCCAAATCTTGAGTTGACGAGCAATGAGTTTCTGGAACGTATACCAGATAGCGCCAGAAAATGAAGTTCGGTATGGCGACTGCGGGGATATGACTTGTGCAATTGTCGCAGCGATATACAGCAAACCGATGAGGCCGATGGGAATTGTAGTGGTTAGACCAACTATTGTATTGATGTTGAAGACGAAGTCGCAAAGCCCTATGAAGAACAGAAACAGAGACACATGGAGGATGCCTGGTATGGCCTCTATAATGGGCATGCACCAACGTTCCAACCCTTCATACAAATATTGTCGAAGTCGTGCACTCTTCAGAGGGTCGCTGTACCGTTGGAAGACGTCCATGTAATCACGAACACTTTGTTGGACGAGGGTGGCAAGGAATGCTGCAGAGAGACTGAAGACGAGGGCCATGAACCAGTAGACATTCACGCGGATGTCGGACGAGGATGGTTTAAAGTCAGGGAATGGGGCGGGCGGTGTGGAAGGGATGGAGAGTTGGGGAGCAAGGATGGAGATTTGGCGGGAAATCTGATCGAGCATGGCGATGTTCTGTTGGAGATAATACACCATTTGGTCCTGCGGGTTGACTTTCAAGCCCTGTTTGCCATCAATTACGAATGCTGTAAGAACGACAGCGAATAGACCAGTCTATGTTGACATGAATCAGTATGACTCAGCCGAAAGGCATGGGCAAACTATGTACGGACAAATGTGAGGATGCGTTCCATATCATCCTTCAGAGTTTGAATATGAGCCTTGTCGGGGCCACTGGTTTCCGTTTCGTAAAGTCTCCAGAGCCCATTAGCACTGCTGCCAAAGTCACCAATCATGCGCGGTTCTGGGTCAGAACCTCCATCAGGGGGACCACTGTTCACATGCGGAGCGTCAGTCAGTGTTCCTGAATATTGATTATATGGTATAACTGACGGCTGTCCAATGTTCCCGTTGTCGGGGACGGCTTGGTGGTCTTTCTCGAGAACGATTAGCTCTTCTAACGTAGCGGGAAGTAAGAGCCTATGCACCTTGATGCCGTGGGACATTAGGTTGAGCCTCAAGGTCGCTGTTAGTGGGCAAAGACATCAGATCGAGAAATTGAGACGATTGTTGCGGTAGACTATGTAGAAAGGGGAGAGGGAGTATGCAACAGCGTCGGCATGTCACGTGGAAGTGCTGTCCAATAAGAAACTCCGCCAAAAGGAGGTCTTTTCATCCCAAAATGGTCTCATCACGCGCATAGAATATACAGCCTGAATGTCACAACTTGTGTCCGTCTAAATGATATGGCTTTGATCCCCGTCACATCCATCCACTCGCCTGGGTGGCTATTAAACATCCCGCTCTCATCTAAAGGGTGGCAACGTCTCTGTCTTATTATCTGCCATCTCCATGACTCAATTGTAATCCTGAATTACGTCCAAGAACCACGCAAGATCCTCGTACGCAAACCTTCGCCACATCCCTTTAATCATCACCGGTACAGTACCACATCCCCCCAAATCTCCACACAACCCAAGATAAATCAAATACAAAAGAAAGGTAACGTCAAACAAAGGAAATCCACTCTGCCGTCTCACACTAACCCACAGATAGACGCGGACCGCGGCTGTTAAGTCAAACGCATACACACCCCAACTCGTACCCCTCATAACGAAAAAGTGAACTCGAACGACCAATGGATGCACCATATTCAGCGATGGCTCCCGGAGAGCAGGATTACGCGGGCGAGACGCAGGGCGCCACGCAGCAAGCGTCCCAGAACTTCTACATCAACGACGTCCATCCCATAGATCGACCTTTCTTTGGTTGTCTACAGCCTTGCAACACGATAATGCGTCGCATCGACTTCCTGAAGACAAACTTGATAATCAGGATCGGCCGTGGACCCAATAACAACATCGCCTTTGAGGGCATGCGAATCAGTGCGGACCTTTCCCTCCCTCTCTTTCCTTGCTAATGAAACGTGTGCGGCGGTGTTTGGCTATGCAGGTTACACAATCACTATCAAATGGCATGGAAGTGAGGATAGCCTGTCAAACATAATAACTCGACGAACGGCACTTAGGTACGAGTCTTTCTACTCTCCTACTTTCACCACCTTTCCCCGTCGTCCCATCCCCCCACACCAGATGCGTCAAACCGCGTGGACGCATGCGCTCTCACGCTCACACTCACATGCACAGATCAACAGGGTACGCATCGACAAGGGAAAATCTCGCATCCTGCAAGACGGAAACGAGATAGCGTTCGGCTCGCTGATGCAGCAGCGAAATCCGTTCGAGGACTACCGGTTTATCTACAGACATCTCGCGCCAGTGGAGCGATCGGCGTCCACGCGCGGTATGACATGGCGCACGAGCTCGGCCGCAGCACGTTCGCGACGGTGATGAAAGCGATGGCACGCAACACGGGCAAGTGGTGGGCGGTCAAGATCATCCACTCCCAGAAACTCCACGCGTCGAATAATAATGAACATGGAGGCGAAAATAATGACCGTAGCAACAGCAGTCATCTGGCAAGTCTCATAAGAGAAGTTAACATATTGGAGAATCTCAATCACCCCAATATTTGCCGCCTCGAGATAAGTTCCCTCCGGAGGAGGGAGGTCACGACTTCTGTGAGATTTTTTTTGCTTTTCATTTGATTTGTTTTTGTGGGTGTTGCGAGTAGATCGCTGACACGGCTGTGCCTTGTAGACCTGGTGTTGGAATACGTGGGGGGGGGGAGATCTCCTAGACTATATCCTCGCGCACAATGGGCTGTCCGAGCCCATGGCCCAGCACATCACTTATCAAATGTGTTCTGCACTTTCGGTATGCCTCGTCCCGCCCCTCTACACCCTATATTATCTCTCGAGCGCTGACATCACCGGTCGCAGTGCATCCACTCCAAAGGCATAACCCATCGGGACCTCAAGCCCGAGGTACGTCGTTGCAACTGAATTTCTCACTTGACACTTGGACACTAACTGGGGTTGCCCAGAACGTGCTTCTGACAAGAGATGATCCACCAGTCGTCAAAGTGGCCGACTTTGGTCTCGCCAAGGCCGTCGACAGCTATACCATGCTCAGGGTGCGTTCGTCCGCTGTCCGCTACTTGCTTGTCTGCAGTGATCGCCCAACGAGAGCTGACACGCACAATCTCCCGCCTTAATAGATGATGTGCGGAACTCCGAATTATCTAGCGCCTGAGGTTGTGACGGAAGGTGTGCGAGTTAGGGGTTATGACCACCTTGTCGATAGTTGGTCCGTTGGTGTTATCGTGTTCTCTATGTATGCACTTTGCTTCATTCACGGAGGCCGGTCTACTGATATGGGTGTAACGGCATCTGTCAGGTTGACGAACACTGGCCCGTTCATCGAAGATGAGAACGAGCCCAACATAAGACGGCGAATCGCGGGCCGTAAGATCTGCTGGAACACACTTCAGGAGCTCGGTGTGAGCGCAACTGGTGGGTGACTATCCCTTGAGATTTGTCGTCGCGGCGAGGATTAACTTTGTGATATGTTTACAGCACGGGACTTCATACGGTTGTTTGCTCCAAGCTGACCCAACGAAGCGCATGTCACCGACCAACGCGCTCAATCACCCTTGGCTGGACTCTTCCGCGGCAAGTGACAACGGCGCACCACAGCTGTCCCCAACGACGGGAGATGGCTTCAATGTCAGTTTGAGCGATATCTCTGAGCTATCAGAGTTTCCCGAAGACAATCAAAATATTGATGCTAACGGCGACACATCGATGCTTTCCGCTGCACCATCCTCCGACGACATGCCCGGCGTGGACTTGCTCAACATCAACTTGCCAGCGAAGGCATCTGCCCGTCGTCCACTCGAGCGACGGTCAAAGGTGCTCGCGCGCGAAGCCGAAGCTGAAGCGCAGGCAGCCTCGGAAAAAGCGTCTGCCGAGCGCGTAGCGTCTGGTTCCACGCCACCTTCAGTCAACTCTAGGGGCGGCACCGCAGGAAAGCGACGTCGGCATGAGAGTTCTGCGGACGTGGCGATGGACGGGGAGAGCGCGGACTCGGACTCGGCTGCGATGGAGGTGGAACCGCATCCACCCGCTGCCAAGCGCGGAAGGCGCAATCAGGCGCAGCAGGGGAAACAGCAGGATACGGCTTTGCCCCCGACTGAGCGGAATGGTAATGGGAGTGGTTCGGGGCGCGTGTTGCGTTCGAGGGCAGCTGGCCCTGCGAGCGGTTCACGCTACTAAACTCACGCGTGGATCGACCGCGAGTGAGTGATCGTGAAATCAGTTGGTGGTGGCAGTCGCATTGTATATCTACTGATGTCGTCCTTGTTTTTTTTGTTCTGTCCTCGTCTCTGTCATTATCAATCGTCTTTCCTTACCTCCATCCACCCCTTTTGGTTTATCAGTTTTTTTTTTCAACTCGCATGCTGAATTTACTTTTCTCGTCAACGCACTCAGTTATCTTCAAGTCCACCTATTCTGTCCACCAACACTAATAGTCTTAATCTTGTTTACATAGCACCGTTTAACACTTGTCCTTGTCTGCTGTCTTCATCGGCTCGCTCACGTTTTCATAGTTTGATATCGAAAAGGACTCGCAAAGGGTTGATGCACGAACAGCTTTGGTCATTCGAGAGGATATATGGCTCACCGTTAATAAGTGGGATCAGCGACCTTGAGGTCAAGTAGACCCACACCAAGGGTACTATCCAACGTGCGCCATCAAAAAACGTTCCGGTATATGAAAATAACCGACGGGACACATGTGAGTCAAGGGATCCTCCATTGATTCCTACTTGCTGCGCAACGTCAGCTAGTCGAAAGACCATTTATCATCACGACAAGGGCAAGAATATGCAGTGCAGCTGGGTAAAAAATGAAAAGCTACGAAGACGATGCCTGCGACCGTCTGATGGCATACAATACTTTGACTGAAAGATCGTGACGAGGTAGATAAGGTGAGAAGTCAGAAAGTTGCCGTATAACGTCGTCAATATGTGGCCCTGTCTCCCCATCAAGAATGTTGCATATAAATGCCAAAAACTCGTCTACGATATAGCCAGGGTAGTCAAAGCTGAAAATGATGCCATCATCTGGCGAGACCATTTTAAGGAGGAGTCCTTGTGTTCCAAGTGAGTGTTTGTACTTGCTCCAGTCAGATATGATGGCGCGGAACGTGCCAATATAGAGCGCAGAGTGGGATTCTTTTGATGAGGAGTTAGACAACAGCTGCTTGAGTGCGAGGAAAAAGAGCTCGACGATAAATCCAAGCCCGCCATCCTGGAGGTCCTGGAGACGCCACATTTGTCGATGGAACAACTTGAAGCTATCCGACTGGCGCGGGAACTCGATTTCTCGCATGTCTTTGATCGTTTTCTGAAATTTCTGTAAGGTGTCATCCTTTTGCTCTTGTTCTTGAAGAATACTCCGGACGGTTTGGGCAAAGGAGCGAATTCTTCTGAGATTCCGAAGAGGCAAGATGAATAACAATGTATTTGGATCGCGGAATAATTCGACAAATTGGCTAACGTCAGCGTCCTTATCAGATATGTCTGATTTAACGCCCGGTAATTGGCGAGTTATTACACCATGGGTGATTTGGTCGATGGTTTGTTGGACGCTGCTTATCGACCAGTCGTCCAGTCGTAACTCGTCGTTGTCAATATCGATTCGTTCCAATTCTGTGATCAGAAATTCACGTTCACGGAGGGTCTGTTTGACTCGATCTTCCGTTTCTCCCACAACTGGCAATGCAGCAAACAATTCTAGGCATCTTGATGCGTTGTTAAAAGCTTGTATTATTTCCTCGAGACGCGTTTCGCCGGTGTTGTCCCTTCGTTCAAGCCCTCGCGAGGCCTGTCTTGCATCATTGTGCAGTGACGGGGTGGACTTCAGAATTGGTTGAATGGCCATGAGTGAAAGGCAGGTCCAGTGCATCACTAATGACTCGTCCCTCCCCTCCAAAGATAATTCGCGTATCTTTTGATCATCGCCGATATCTCCCAGCAGCTTAACCATATCTCCAAATTGACCAAGGCTGACGCCCGTATAGGAAACAAGCAATGCCGTGGTCTCGACACATGCACGCGTACTGTAAGGGAGCGATGTGCGCTAGCCTTGGAACCGGCATTATCAACGCCCGACGATCCCGAGGACCCGTACACCCCAAATCAAGCAGCCGACGCACCTCCATTCCGAACCCGTTCCCCGCCAGCCGATGTCGCAACTGCCTTCCCTATCTCCTTTTAGTCTAGTAGCACAGCCCCGAATGTAAATAACCTTGACCTCCATACAATAAAAGGGCGACGCGTCCTCGAAAGAGGGAAGCGAAAAACGGAGTACCGACGCCCCATTAACCTCGAAGCCGTGCGACCCTCAGCCTTAGTCCCAATGCGTTCGCATCCCTCTGGGATTGCGAGCCTGTTCTCTTTACTCTTTTAACCTTATCCTTCCTTTACGAACTCACATCTGCGTGGCTTCCCCAGGATCCGCGCTACAGTACGCCTCCGCCATAGTCCATTATTTGCGAAAAGATCACAGTGCTTGCATGTATTCAACAAGTGCATGACACGTGCGCTGAGCATGTGCACGGTGTCCTCTCTTTGAAAATGTGGGGTAGGGGTTGGCGCAGTTGTCTGGTGTAAGGGAGCGACGTGTGCTAGGCTCGGAACCGGCTCTATCGATGCCCGAATTCCGAATCCATTCCCTGCCAGCCGACGTTGCAACTGTCTTGTTCTTTCCCTATCTCCTTTAGGTCTAGTAGTACAGCCTTGAATGTAAATACCTTGTTGGGATCCGGACTGCCGATGGACGGAGAGGACCTGGGAATGGTCCGGCCCGACAACC
This sequence comes from Russula virescens, assembly GCA_003316435.1. Lineage (NCBI taxonomy): Eukaryota > Fungi > Basidiomycota > Agaricomycetes > Russulales > Russulaceae > Russula > Russula virescens. The sequence continues at coordinate 13,930 of QFEY01002161.1, read as the reverse complement.
CGCCGATGGTATAAGCATCCGCACTCCTGAGTGTGCGCGGTCCCCTATGCAGCAATGTATATAGTGCGAGAATAGAGGGAGAGAGATCCCCTAGCCTTTTCCATAATCTTTTAGGTTATGGGCCCTGGCTAAACACGCCCTCAGAAACCTTTCACAAAACTCATCACTTTACCTTGATTCCTCGAACACTATGCCAACTCCCCACAATCACACTCACCGCCAGAAAGGGCCCCGTCACCACAATGGTCGCCGCACGTCTAGGCGAAACAGGTCTCGGACCCCTAACGGCCCACGCTCCAACACATCTTCGCGCTCCAGCTCCAGGCGCCGAAACAACAAACATCACAAACGTCCCCATCCCCGTTCTCAGCGCCACACGAGACATTCGGACGACTCCTACTCGTCCACTGAGGAGGACGCAACCCCTATTTCTGTTGTCCCAGCCGCCCTGACCGGACAACTCACCAGGATCCAAGAGCCCCTGAAGGGGACCTCCAACTACCGCACCTGGGCGGAAGACATCCAACTCGCTCTGACCGCAGCTGGCCTCACCGGCTACATCGACGGCACCGTCACTCGCCCCAATGAGAGGCACGATCCTGAGAGTGCCGAGAATTGGACAAGGAACGACGCGCACACCCGTTCTATCATCTCCCGAAACATCGAGATCACTCAGCGCGTTCACACGAGGCCCTGCACCACTGCCCTTTTGATGTGGCAAGCCCTCAGGGACGTACACGAGGAGCGCGGGACCCAAACTGCCATCGACCTTCTGCGCTCGCTGTTCAGATGTATGGCGCCCGAAGGCACCGACATCCCCAAACACTTGGAGACGTTGAAGGATCTCTGGGAGGGCATCAACAGACTTGGCTCCCCGCACTTTAACATTTCCGATCTATTCTTCAAGATCATCATAGCCTCCTCACTCCCTGCCTCGTGGGACACTTTCACCGAACTCCACATGAGTAATGACTCCGCATTCTTGGGCACCGACCCCGATCGACAAATGTCTTCTCAGGAGTTTATGGGAGTCATCACCTACGAGTACCACCGCCGCGAGTCCCGTCTCGGACAAGCATTCCCTGCGGAAACAACCCAATCTGCCACGCATGGCCCCAAACCACAGGCCACAGGCAAACCGAAGAAGAAGCAGCTCTCCCTCGCCGAACGCATGTCCCTGCCTGCCGTCACCGACAACAAACGAGGCACTACCAGTTGCAAGCTGTGCAAGCGAGGCGGACACCGAACGGACGACTGCCCACGCTGGAGCGAGGCTCGGTGCGACTACTGCCACAAAGCAGGGCACATCGAGGACGAGTGCTGGAACAAACACCCAGACAAGAGACCGTCTTGGGCACCAAGGGGAGCCAACCAAAACGCAACCCACTACCAAACTGAAGAAACCAACCAAACCAACCAAGCCCCCCAGCAGCTTACTTTCGTCGCCGACAGGGCACCCCTTGGGGAAGACGCCACCGAGGACACCACCCCCCTCGACGACATCGTACACAACACCGACGCGCCCGCCTTTGCCGACAATGAAGGCGAGAGCGGCTACATGGACTGCGAGCCAGATGTTGAACTCGCCGTGAGCCTTGGCAGATCCGACGACGAGTTCACAAACATGGCAGACACCGACATATACAACTGTCACGGGGAACCTGCCAAAAACGCAGGGACCACATACAATGTGGGTCACCCTCCTCCTCCCTCGCGGAACCGTACTCATCCCACACCCGCAGTGAAAAACGCAGCGGGAGGTGTGAAAGGCGCGAGAGGAAAAGGGAGAGACAGCGATGTAGCGGTGAAATCTGACCATGGACAGACATTTGAGCTCGAGCGCCATGTAGTGACATATGCAGGAAATGACGGACCTGAATACAATGTTTCTCAGTACCACGACTGGATCACTGACAGTGCGACAACATCACACATATGTACGGAACGTTCCGCCTTCGACGAATATGAGGCAACATCTGCCGACAACGCTACGTCCATACTAGGCGTTGGAGGCAAAACTGCATACGCAGCAGGGCGCGGAACCGTGATACTCAGATCCACCTTCAAGGGACAGTCCTACACGCTCACCCTCCGCAACGTCCTGCATGTCCCTTCTAACCGCAGCAACCTGCTTTCACTGGGGCGGTGGGGACGCTCAGGCGGTACCTTTGTGGGCGGAATGAACATAACTCTCATCACCAAAGAAGGACGCGAAGTGGCAACAGGCCCGTTGATGCAGAACAACCTATACAAAATTAGGTTCATGCATGGCCGAGAATCCCAATACACCTTCCACGGTACCAAGCAAGGAATACCATGGGAGGTCTGGCACAAACGTTTCGGACACATCAGCTACGACGGCCTGGAAAAAATCCACAAGCTAAACCTCGTAACCGGGTTCGAAATCGACACCCAATCACCCAAGCCAGACTGCGTCGCCTGTGTCCAGGCGAAGCTCTCCGAACGCCCCTTCGGAAAACAAGCCGCCTGGAAATCTGACATAGGCCAGTTGACGCACATGGACTTATGGGGGAAATACGACGTCGCCTCACTCAATGGGTCACATTACTACCTACTGCTCATCGACGACCATTCGCGCTACATAACAGTACGGTTCCTCAAGCAAAAATCCCAAACTTCGCAATTCGTCAAGGAATACTTCGCTTACCTGACAACGCGAGGCAAACCACCACAAGCCATGCGAATGGATCGAGGGACAGAATTCCTCAACACGGACCTACAAACATGGTGCCGAGACAAGGGAATTGAGGCCCAACCAACGTCACCCTACTCCCCATCACAAAATGGTGTCGCCGAGAGAATGAACCGAACTTTGGTAGAACTTGCCCGTGCCATGCTCGCCGCCGCGCAACTCCCCGAATTCTTGTGGGAACACGCTGTCGAACACGCCGCATACCTCAGAAACAGGTCATACACTTCCTCCCTGCCGAACATCACCCCATACCAGTCCTGGCACGGATCTAAACCCGACGTCTCACATCTCTGCGAATTTGGGGCCCCCGTATGGACCCTACTCCAGGGCCCCAACACACAACGGAAGATGCTCCCCAAATCCTCACGGCGGGCGTACGTCGGATACGATGACGGCTCACGATCTGTCAAATACTACATGGCCGAAACCCGGAGAGTCTACCTGAGCCGCAATTTCCGCTTCCTCGCACCACAGGAACAACCGCTGCCACCTGAGCAAATAGTAATCGATCACGACCACATGCGTGAAGGGGAGACACCGGCCTATAGCCGTACTGACACGCAAGAGGACGTGGCCGACAGGAAACGCAAGCACCAAGAGGAGGCAACCGATGCACAAAGAAAGAGGCACAAGCCCGAAGAGGAAACCGACCCTCCCGAAGACCTACCACGCACACGGGGAAAGAGGGTCGACTACCGGAAGCTCCATGACCCATTCGACTCTGAGTCAGAGGACGAACCGGAAACCTACGCAGCCGCACACGATGCCGAGATACAAAACCTGAGGGAAGCCAAAGCCTCATCCGAGTGGCCTGAATGGGAACAAGCCGTCCGGGCGGAACTAAATCAGCTAGAACAAATGGGAACCTGGCAGCTCGTCGACAAACCACCAGGCACCGTACCGATCGCCAACAAGTGGGTGTTCGCCAAGAAAAGAGATAAGACAGGCGCAGTGGTCAAGTACAAAGCACGCTTGGTTGCCAAGGGATGTGCCCAGCGACCCGGATACGACTTCGTCGAAACCCACTCACCGGTAGTACGACTAGAGACGATACGGGCAATACTGGCTCTTGTCCCATCGAAAAAGCTCCTCGTCCAACAGATGGACGTAAAGGGAGCCTACCTCAATGGCACCCTGCACGAGAAAGTTTACATGCGCCAACCCGAAGGATATGACGACGGCACTGGTCGCGTATGTTTACTACTGAAGCCCATATACGGTCTTAGGCAGGCCGGGTACGAGTGGAACAAGGAGCTCGATAGCAAACTGAGAAAACGGGGGTACACCCGCCTCAAATCCGACCCATGCGTCTACATAAAGCGCACAGGTGACAACCTTTCCATCGTAACGGTCTGGGTCGACGACCTACTACTGTTCGCAACCACGCCCGAGGAGATGGAACGGATAAAGAATGACATCCAAGGAGAATGGGAAACCACCGACTTGGGTGAACCCTCGAAAATCGTCGGCATAGAAGTGACCCTCAGCGAGCACTCTGTCACCATATCCCAACAGAAATACATCGAGGCCATCCTCAGGCGAGAAGGGCTGGACCGCGCAAACCCCGTCAGCATGCCATTGGACCCAAACATTCCCCTGGAGGTCAACCCGACAGGCGAAGAAGGAGACCGGAGCAATGACTTCGCCAGGGTGCTCGGAGAGCTGCAATTCCTAGCCAATGCGACACGTCCGGACATTGCATTCGCGGTAAACCGGCTGGCCTCGTTCACTGCAAACCCCAGCCTGCAGCACAGCACGGCGCTGAAAAGGGTCCTACGTTATCTCAGTGGAACAAAAGGCTACGGGATAACCTACAAAACCCTAGCCAACCATCCCAATCAGTTCCACGGCTTCACCGATGCCGCACTAGCAAACAGTGAGCAACGAAGATCAATTGCCGGGTACGTGTTCCTCGCTGGGGGCGGAGCCATAACCTGGCGCTCCAAAAGGCAAACTTTGGCCGCGCTATCAACCACCGAAGCAGAATACGTAGCTCTGTCAGAGGGTGCGCGCGAGGCCTGCTGGCTCAGGTCCCTCTACAAAGAGTTGGGCTTCCCACAACCGCTGCCAACTTCCATTCAGTGTGACAACGAAGGAGCGGTGGCGATCGCGAAGAACAAACAATACCACGCACGATCAAAGCATATCGACATAAAGCACCACCGGGTCCAAGATTGGATCGAACTCAAACTGATCGCGGCTGATATTTGCCGCGGCGAAAATCAAACAGCTGATATTATGACAAAAGCATTACCTCGACCGAAACACAGGCAGCACACTATGGAGATGGGACTATCGACGGCTTGAAGGGGAGTGTTGGGATCCGGACTGCCGATGGACGGAGAGGACCTGGGAATGGTCCGGCCCGACAACCCGCCGATGGTATAAGCTAGTGTTGGGGAAGTTTGGTTTGTGCCTGAAACCGATTTGCGAAATAAGGGTCAAGATCTTATCGGATCGCTTAGCAAATTTAGGGGCACTAACTACAGATGTAGGAGATGGTGCTCCTAACTTTGCTAAGCGATCCGATAAGATCTTGACCCTTATCTCGCAAATCGGTTTCAGGCACAAACCAAACTTCCCCAACACTAGTATAAGCATCCGCACTCCTGAGTGTGCGCGGTCCCCTATGCAGCAATGTATATAGTGCGAGAATAGAGGGAGAGAGATCCCCTAGCCTTTTCCATAATCTTTTATACCTAATATCTCGTGAATATGGTGGGAGCGCTGACTTCATGACAAGCATCACAGGGTCAGATTTCAACACTTAATGGTGCCTTCAAAGCATCAGGTAGATGTCCAATTACTTTTCTTAATTTTTTCTTAATTTTTTCAATTTCTTGAAAAAAATACCGAAAAGGAATATCGTTTACTTGCTGGACTAAGCTCTGAGCAGTTCTCAAAAGTACATCCATATTGACAAGTAAATGTACTTTGAAAAGTATTATGGCCAGGAAAAGTAATGTCTATTTCAAAAGTACATACATTTCACAAGTAAACTCTACCTCAGAAAGCACCAAGTACTAGGAAAAGGTGCCAAGGAAGGAAGGAGAGACCATGGCGGGTCAACACAGGTGGTGAGGGGGAATGACCAATGGCAGGTTTGGAACCAGAGCTGATGGTGCAGGCAAACACAGCTTTGCAAAAGCAAGATGAGGGGGGGAGCAACAAGGGGGATAAATTGCGCAGAGTGTAGCTAACCTCTCCTAAGAATGAGAAGGGTATGTTATATCATGACCAGGTATCTACAATGTCCATTTGTATTAAAAGAGGGGGATAGTGAATGCAGAGACAAGGTTTGTGGCAAGGTGTGTGTGGGGCCACGATGGCGACATTGATCGTCAAATCAGATGTGATGGCAGTGGAGGTGGAATGGTGACAGTTAATGGAGAGATCGTGGTATAAGTGAATGTGGCGCACTCTGCTGAAAGAGGCTAGACAAAGAAGGTACCATACAAATAGTTAGTAAGGTGAAAGGGAAACTAAATCCAGCACTGTAAGGCCAATGCCTTACAACATGGTCACTTCAGTGACTGCTAACATAATCAATACACGGCCAATGTCCAGTTGCAAATCACGCAACTGAATGCCAGCCTGATAAGAGTGTCTAGCTCAATTAGAGAGACACCCTAGAAATAAATCACATGCCTTCTGATTTTTTATCAGAAGACATACCCTCAAAGATAAGCATAGCAGTGTGATCGCTGGTACGAGACTATATGGCCAATGGGCACCACCAGCCTGAGGCACACCTGCACATGCATATGCACTAACAGATATGCAATTTACTCGATCTAAGGAGCAGATTGCCTAAAGAGACACACTCTGAAATGAGTGCTTGTCTTAGGATAAAATTTACTTGTTTCAGAAGAAGGGTACTCTGTGGAGTGGCACCTTTCTGTAAATAGTTACATCTCATGAATGTATATAAAGGCATGCCCTTCCCATAAGGAGGGGCAGACTACTTTTCTATGTGACTTTACAATAAACTGCTGATTGAGCTGGTTCTATTGTGTAAAGCCCTTGATTAAGTTCTAAGTCTCCTTCAACTTATACACTTATCCCATGCACACCCAACAGCAGGCGCATTACACTTTTTTGAACCTTTGAACAGAAGGTCTTATTGTAAAAGCAACACTCATCACCACAGTGACAAAGGGCTGTTTATTATATAGTATTTAAAAAATTCAAACATGTCGTCCAGTGATGTACCTGTGCACAACACTTGGTCTCATCATCATTGTCGTTTAGAATGTGAAGCACAAGCTAATCCTCAAAGTGAGGAGCAGCTGGCCATGGAGCAGGAAAGTGCAGCAGCACCTCCTGTTACTTCACTTTCTGAAAGGAGCCTGTTGACCCCAGTCACTGAGATTATTGGTGAAGAAGGAGAAGCCTCTCATGAGGATAATCTATCTGATAATACTGTTCAAAAAGAAAGCAAAACCCCCCATGAGTTCCCAGGAGGTTTTGCCATCTCACATCAGGAGCTAGAGCAACAGTATACTACTGCTCTGGCTAGCCCTAGCTCACACCAATCCTCTGACTCAGTGGATGTAAGGTCTACCCCTCCACCCAATGCCCGAAGGGACAAAGGGAAAGGAAAAAAGGTTGAGATATCCCCTATTGGTGAGGGAAGTACCTATTACTGAAGGGAAATAGACCCCCATCCTCATACATATAGTATTGAGGAGGAATGGAAGTTACTCAACAATGCTCTCACTCATTGGAGTAGTGTAGCAGCCAGAAACCGGACAGAGTCTCGCCAGAATTGTCATGCTCTGGAAAGACTTTGCCTGGTCTTCCTTGATACAGACAAGAAGACGATTGATATGTCGACTGCCTTTGACACTCTGCGAGAAATGACCAACCATATCCACTACAAAGTCCAAAACACTGGTATGACTACTGTATCACCCTGTGCTTTGGCAAGTCAAGCGTTATTCACTGAATGTGGACCTAATGAAGGAACTGCAGAGTATGAGCACCGACTAAGTGCTCAAGCTTGATTTGGCCCTCCACCAGCCCTGCACTCTGTAAGACTTGAGGAGCTGGCAAGTCAATCTTCCCCCTCGACCCAAATTAAGGTCGAAGAAAGGGATTCGACTGACTTACCCGACTCCCCAACTCAAGCACAGATTGGAGGAGCCACTCAGCAAAGGACAGCATCCCAGTTGAGGTATCAATCTCAGATAAGAGGATCTGAAGTCCGTGCATTCCTAAAAGGATGGTGAGGATGTACTGAAGGCCCTCCTCAGCAATTGCTGGCAGGAGCCAGAGGAGACCCTGGCAATGAGCCATCCGATGACGAGGGTGGCAAGGGCAATGATAGAAATAACAAGTCCTTGCACCACAGTGAGGGACCTTATGCCCCTGACTTGGGTAATGACCTGTATGATGCCCAAGGCGACAACATGGTTCCTCAGAACATGAACCAAGCACAGCTTGCAGGCCACCCAGCCATAGCACCCCTGGAACCCAACACCTTAGGCAGAGATTATGCCCAACACATAGCACATCAAGTGTCTGCAGGCTACATGCGTCAGGCGTATCTGGCGGTGCCAATAGCTCCACAGATACAGCAGCCACAGGTACTTGTAGGACCAAGGGTGCCTCAAGTACAACAGCAGGTACCTCAGGTGCAAGTCCCTGTGGTACCTCAGATGGCTCAGGCACAGCAACCAGCAGCACCTGCCATACAACCCCAGGCCCAATATGCAGCTCCATATCAGCCCCTTGCACTTGTGCCAGGACAGATACAAATTGATCCTGAAGCAGAAATGATAAATAATCTGCTGCAGCACATTCGAGACTCCCTGGTTGGAGCTCCGGCTAATTTGCCTGAAATTAGAGGGCTAAGAGTAAAGTTGCCTGAGGCCTATGAAGGTGAAGATGACTTTGATAAATTAGACAGATGGCTGCAAAGCCTTCTGCATTACTTTAAACTCCATTGTCTGACTGAAGGGGATAGAGACACTGATAGGATTATGCTAGCTGGCAGTTGCCTGAGAGGCAAAGCTGAGCAATGGTATAGCCAAGAAGTAGAACACCCATTGTGAATAATCCATGATTGGTTGTTTGAATCTCTAATTGTAGGACTCTTCCGCACATTCATAATGATGGCAACAGCCCAACAAGCCATTCGCTGTTACACACAGGTTAAGTTCTTATACGAGGAAGGAGTAGCTGGCTTCCATCGCAAGTTAATGCTTTGGGCAGGAAGGCTGACCCAGTACCCAGATGAGTACTCCTTTAAACAGAGACTCCTCAACAGGCTTCCAGTTGAATACTGGCACCACTTAGCATTGTACGACAGTATTTCTGCCGAAAACAGCTCAATCGATGATATTGTGCGGAAAGCATGACATCTCGAAAAAACATTTACCTCCCTAAAATTGGGATGAGGTAATGAAAAGGCAGGTGGGCAAGGCATAACTGCACCAGCCAATAACCCCTCAACAAAGCTGCAAAGGCCACGAGATAGTCAGCATCTGCACACCTCATCGGCTAATCAGTCACAGTGTCAGAGTGGTCCTGGAGCTGGGATGCAGGCACCTTGCCCTGCACCAAAGTCAGCAATGGATCCTCGAAGAGGCCCCATTGCGGGAAAAGTGCCAACAGTGAAAGGAGATACCTCCAAGCTGATATGCTATAAATGTGGCAAGATTGGGCACATAGCCACAGACCCCAAGTGCCCTCAGTATCAGAAGTCTGCACAACGACAATTATTCGCCATGTAGGTCATTGATGATAGGTCAGAGGATGACCAGCCCAAACAGGGTGAGCCCCTAGACATCCAAGAAGGACAAAATGAGACTCCCGGACCTGACGCGATGAACGACATGGACAGCCCCGAGGAAGAACAAAAAGAGCAGATGGAGCAGGAAGACTGCCCCGATGGCTCACAATATGATGATGAATCATCATACAAAGAGTACAACAGTTATGCCATGCCTTCAGACAATGAACTGGAATATATCCGGGCCATGCACGAAGAAGAGCCAAGTGCTAGCACCAGTACTCCACAATTCGAAAACACAGAATGGCAGGTACGATGCAAAGCCATAAGGACTCACTATCAGCACGACCCATGGCTACCCAACGACTTGTTGGAATTCAATCTGCAAAGCAGAGTAACACACTGCTGCCATTGTAGAGTATGTGCCAATTATAAAGAGCATATGCTCATTACTCAGGTCATAGAGGGTGATAATTCCTCCGTATGGAAAACCCATGACCATTATGAAGAAGATCTCATCCAACTTGGATAGACCTTAGCTCATGAAGGAGGAAGAATTCCTCCTGAAGAGGCTCATGCCTTGGCTATAAGTTCTATAAACCAAACATTAGAGCATCAGAACCACCAGCTTAGAACACAGCTGGAGGCCCTGTGCCAGATTAACACTAATGCCACTGCGCGGTGTAAAGAGCTGACAGAGGCACTTGATGATGAGTGTCTCAATACTTTGATGCAGTCCAATGAAGCTTTCATTTTGGACGATCAATGTCAATGCCTTGAAATGAGGTGTACACTATTAGAAAATATGTTGCAAGATGGCAATCAGCCACCACCGCCGCATAATACTCCCATATTCGGGAGTGAGAATATCGACATAATGTCGAGACCCTCATTACCCAGAGCCACAGACCGGGACAGCCAGCCCAGAAGTAATTCTGGAAGTTCATTGATTTTAGGCATAGGACACCTGCCCTGGAATGAGCCGACATTATGGCGCCCTGAAGGTGACCCTGACTTCAGTTGCCTGATATGTCTCAGTGACCAGGCCATCGCATGCATCGCTGCTGTGCGTGACAAGCCCAATATATTGTGTGAATGCGAGTTCAGATTGGCCCAGAGCCATAAGAATGAAACGGGAGAACATCCCCGTAAATCAGATAGTGACTGCTGATGTATGGTGGTGCTCATCAAAGTAAATGGCCTTGAGGCCTATGCCCTGTTAGATTCAGGTAGCACGACTGTTTTGGTCATGCATGACTTCGCCAGAGTGGCAAAACTAAATGTTTTACAACTTGAAAATCCAGTTGCTTTGCAACTTGGGACCGTCAGAAGTAGGTCCATGATTAACTATGGAACCAAGGCTCAAATCGAGCTTGGCTCCATTAAAGAAAATGATGCCTACTTGGACATTGTAAATATTGATCAATATGACATGATTATCGGCACACCCTTCATGCATAAGCACAAGTTCATGCTTGACTTTGGACTTAATGCCTTTAGTGTGTGCGGTCAAACTTTACGACCTATAACCTCAGGTCAGGAGGACCTTATGCTTATCTGGAAGCGAAGGTCTCGAACACAAGCGAGTATACCTTTGACCTGTAAAGGGCCAAAAGCGTGCACGTTCAATTGACTAATGCCCAACCCTGCGAACCCCTCACAAAAGATACATAATTGCAGTCTGGGCTATGAAATATCTCTCTTAGAGGGGGGAGGGACAAAACGTGTCCAATTTATGGATACAATTAAAAATAATAATACTATGACCTCAGATGGAAAGCATAAGCCAACCATCAACTTTCAGAAACTTTGTGAACAATGGTTCATGAAGTACAGTGACATTTTGAGTGGAGTTCCGCCAGAACTCCTGCCACTATGTGAGATCAATCATTGGATCCCATTAATTGACGAGAGCAAGCGGTATACTTATCACTTGCCTCGCTGCCCTGAAGCTATGCACCTGCAGCTTTTGGATAAACTGCAAGCATATGCTGATGCTGGCTGGTGGACACCGAAGGCAGTACCACAAGCTACACCATTATTATGCATCCCAAAGAAATTGGGAAAGATTTGCACAGTTGTTGATTGTCGTCAGTGTAACAACAATATGATGAAAGATGTCACACCGTTCCCAGATCAAGATGAGATTCAGATGAACATAGCTCGAGCAAAGTTCCACTCAAAAATCGATCTGTCCAATGCATATGAACAGATCTGCATCAAACCTAACAATGTCCACAAGACTGCATTCACAACAGTCTTTGGAACTTTCAAAAGCAATGTTATGCAGCAAGGCAACTGCAATGCACCTGCTACTTTCTTAAGGCTCATGACAGCCATTTTTCGCGACATGATAGGCGTATTCATATACACTTATCTCGATGATCTCTTCATCTTCAGTGATATGCTTGAAGATCATGAGAAGCATTTAGACTATGTCTTCTGAACCCTCCGAAAGAATCACCTCTTTCTCGAGAAAGAGAAATGTGATCTATATTCTACAAGCATGGATTGTCTCAGACATCTAATTGATGACTGAGGCTTACATGCTGATGCTGACAAAATGGTGCACATATGCAACTGGTGCACTCCCAGAAACCACAAAGATGTTCAGAGGTTTCTGGGTTTAGTGCAATATCTAGCACATTTCATGCCAGACCTCACTGCTTACATGGGCCCATTAGCTGCAATTTGCAGAAATGGGCAACCATTCTACTGGAAACCCATGCATGAAGCGTACTTCAACAACATTAAGGCTTTGGCCTGTAAATCACTGGTCCTATGACCCATAGATCCCAATGTGGATGACCCAATCTGGGTCATTTGTGATGCATCCATGTCAGGTATTGGAGCCATGTACAGCCAAGGTGAAACTTGGCAGACTTGCCGCCTGGTGGGCTTCATGTCTAAAAAGTTCACTTCCACCCAAATGAATTATAGGGTGTTTGAGATGGAAACAATAGCCATCCTTGAAGCACTCCTCAAATGGGAGGATAAACTCCTTGGTCGAAAGATCTTTGTGGTCACTGACCATAAAGCCTTAGAATTCTTTAAGATGCAGAGATGTCTCAACAGCAGACAAGCACGCTGGATGGAATTTCTAGCATGCTTTAACTTTGACATTACTTATGTCAAAGGTGAATCAAATCTGGTGGCAGATGCCCTATCCAGGTACTATGAGAATGACAACTGGGATGAGTTGCATGACACTTCCCAGTATGTCAATGTGGATGCACAGCTTGACCCTGAGGGAGAAGACCTCCCTTGGGACTGTTATGAAGAAGCCCGAGCAATGCATGATTTGGGAACTGTGTCCCCATGCAAAGCTTGCCTGCAAAGGCATTGACATGCACTGCAGTGTGTGGACGAGCCAGTAACCCTTGCTGTCACTGCTGCATGATGCAGTCGACAATTAGACTAAGCTCGAAGGGATAGCCTGACTGCTAAGTAGTGCTCAAGTTGCACTATGTTGATGATGAGGATGAGAGAGACGACTCTGAAGTGTTGTCTATTGCTTTCACTGGTAAGGGTTCCCACTAAATGGGTTCCAACCCAATAGCCACCCACAGTATAGATGGAGAAGAGAAGTATATTGAGACTACTGAGACAGGAGACTCAACTTGCTGTCTTAGGGACAGCAAGGTGTAGCTTATATACTACTTATGGACCGATGACTAAGCTAGGATACATGCTACTAGCACGAGGCCTACATGAGGTGGATAGCCATAAGGTACCATACAACACGACTCTAATGCGAGGCAGACACAAGGCAAACATGAGGCAACTATGACAGAACCCTAATATCGTACAGTCCAGACAAACATGAGGCCGGTTCCAGAACTTACACTGGGCTAAACCCAGAGGCCGGTAACATCACCCTCCCACTAGTTGTTGAGCCCCTGTGAGGCATGACAGCTGGCCACTCTAGTCTTGACCCGTTCCTTCCAACCCGACTGGTGCATAGTGGGGTAGGGTGAAAACCTCCCTTCCAAATGCCTGACCTGTTGTTGCACACATGAGCTGATGATCCTACCCTCACATATGTTCTGGGCCTCCTGCATACTCTCCAAGTCCATCTGGAAGAGTTTGATTTTATCCTGCAGGGTGGCAATGTCCTGCTGGATGGTGCAGTAGTGGACAATCTCTGCACATCATGGCACTTAAACCACTACCACCACCACTACCCGAAACCCTAACCCTAAACCCAACTCCCCACCCTCCCACACCCGAAAAACCCCCGGATCCCTCTCTAACAGCGTTATTTCCCAAGAGAACCCCCTACCGAGCCCCGAACAACTAGTGTTGTGGCAGCTCATGTAGCTGGAGCCAAGCTGAAGCCAAGCCACCTGAGCTGGCTCGGTTTGTATGCCGGGCCGAGCCAAGCCCTTGGTTCAGATTCACTGAGCCGAGCTGAGCTGAGCCGGTAAAAACGCCGGCTTTCTCCAGCTAGATTACAGCTCAGCTCGAGCAGCTGACTCAGC
>QFEY01002145.1:0-24954 GCA_003316435.1 Russula virescens | reverse complement strand
TCGGTGATCGGATTGTGCTTGTATTGGCCAGCAGGCTCAGAGAGGGCTCACGAAGGGTGCGCATCTATATTGGGGATTGGAAGCAGGGGCGAATGGCGTTGGTAAGTCACATGCTTTATATGATACCGCCGCGCCTGTCACGCATCACACCGAAAGGTACATGGCGCGCCGTGTGGGTCATACACGGGTGCATTCGCCGTGCTCTCATCTGACCTCCTACTCTTCCTCAATCACGACACATCGTCCATCGGGATCTGCCGCTTGATCGATCCGAGACCCAGCACTGGGAACGGAAGCCCGAGTAGCGACAATGATGCATCCCCATCGACACCTACCTCAACTCCGAGCCTCCGCGTCGTACGCACGCTTGCGCTCCCCACGTGGAACCCCGGATGGAGTATTATCACGGCCCTCATGGATACGGACCCCTACATAAAGCGCAGGCATGGGCCCGAGATGTCCTTGCAGGATCAGGAATGGGAGCAGGAATGTGTGCGGCCCGTGCGCGCCCCTGCTTCCCTCCCGTTCCATAGCACACCGGAGGACATGCTCATCGGCATCAGGATTACCGTAGTTGGTTCCACCTCAAATTGCAAGAGTATCGCAATGACGATCAGTCATAGTGCTCTATGTGCACTCGCCGTTGAGGGATGTCTTCCGGATGGCCGCCAACAGGATCCCTATAGTAGTCCTGGTGGAGAAGGCGAGCGAACAGGAAGGGTCGAGCAAAACCGGGAGCAGGTGATGGTGCCTTGGGAGGATTGGGGACCTCAAGCGACGTGGTGCATCATCCTGCCGTCCCATCCATACTCGATCACGAACCACATAGGCCAGCGCATGTTCTTGCTCGACCCGGAGAGGCTCGTGATACGCGATTTCAGAGCTGGGCATGTCAGACGCGCCCGCACCCATTCCCGTCGTGCCCATGTTTGTGCCAATACATGTGAAGGGAACAACAAGCAGGAGGGTGGGTCTTCGGTGGCGGTGGCGACTGAGACCGTCATCCAAGGCGGGTCGGGTTCATGCTTCAAGTACAACGTGGTGTCGTCGCTTCCGTTCCTTGAGACGCATGTCGACGTGCACAATGGTCAGGGGGACGATTTCTTGACGGATGGTGAGCGGCTGGTAGTATTTGTCCACCAGGTAGGTCGGGCGTCTCCTTTCTTTTGAAACAACAACTTTTGAAAGATACAATATTCACATCCGTTGGTTTTTAGGGCGGAGACGGAGAGCCCGTGACTTTTGATGTCCATGTGCTGGGGGATAACACGAGTCTCTGACGGCGGCAAGTCTTTCGAGCCGTGCCCTTTCACACCCATGTCCTCTTAGATGAAACCACGTACACCTCGCAGCGGACCTTGCACATGTAGCGTTATTGCAGTTCTTGCGAAGAGTGCCAGTGCACCTCTTGATAAATAGCGTCACTTGCTCAACGCTTGAGCTCGCTCACCTCGAGGCCACGATCACATAGACTATACTGCGTGGTCCATTGCGTACATATATCATATATGTACACAAAGTATTCATAACGAGAGCAGTGGTTCCCACTTATTCTGCCTTCCGCATGTTAAACCCGCTCCAGCAACACACTGCTCTAAACACTCCTCGAGGGTTCAGGGACGGAGACGATACCGTGCTCGACCTACCACTGGAGCCTCCTGCATCGCTTGTCGGGGGCTTTTGCAAGGCGGGTGTGGAGGAGGAATGGAGGATGATGGCTCCGGTAGCCTGAGGTTACTGGGGAAATTGCGAATTGGACAGTTGTGAGATGGAGACTGTGGACGCGACTGTGGATGTTCGTGATTGTGATTACATCCCTGTCATGAATTTGTGTAAGGCTCAAAGTCGTATGCCGATGACATGATCGCACCGCAGTCCGCCCTCTTGAACACGGCTTCTTCCGCCCGGATTCAATCTCAGCCAGCTCACTGCCCACTCTTCGCCCTCGCCCTCGCTCCCAGACAACGATTTCTTTCTCTCTGCCCTCGACCAAAACACCCGTCTCGACGGGCGCGAATTCCTTCAAGTCAGACCACATGGCCTCACATTCGGGCCCGAGCTGGGCCATATCGAGTGCTCCCTAGGAAAAACATGGTTGCGGACTGTTGCCTCTGTCTGAGTCTTTCTCACAAATTACTGACGTGACATCCCTCCCTCTCTCCTTCGCGTTATTATAGCGTGCTGGTGCAAGTTGATGCAAAGGTGGTCCGCCCTGAGCCACAGCGGCCATTTGAGGGGCTGATCACCATCCATTGCGAGCTTTCCCCGTTGGGGTCGACAGTATGAGCACGGTCGGTACGTCTGCTACCGCATCTGCACCCTCTGACCATCAATAAGAAACCCCTTATCTAGACAGGGAGAAGAGGAGGTCGCGTTGTGCGCATGTTAGACAATCTTTAGACGCAGCGACGCGATCGACCGCGAAGCGCCCAGCACCATCGCAGGCGAAAACGTGAGTATCCATCCTATATCCCCTCCCCTATTACTTCTTCTCTTCCCTGAAGAACCCAATACCCTTTACGACATCGGGTCTGGCACCTCCGTATCACAGTCCACGCCCTCACAGACGCCGGCTCACTATTCGACTGCGCCAGCCTAGCCTGTGCTGCTGCACTTCGACATTTCCATCGTCGGCGCGTACGAAGTGATCGCCCACGCACCAGATTCTCGCGCGCCGGTCTCACTCACACTGCATTTCATTTGCCTTCTATCGCGCCGCTTCTGTATCGAATGGGGCTACGACGGCGGGTGCGGGAGGATTAGCTGCAGCAACTGCAGGAGCAGCACCAAGGGTATTTATTACTCGACTCTGCTGGTGTAAGGCCCCGCGTGAGGCCACGCGTGACCTAGGCGCTTCCGGGGCTTGACTCATGGCGACGTCGCGGAGGACCGTTTCCCCCTTCAACCCCCATCGCCGCAAGCCCCAGCACCGCCTCGTACTGACAAACATACCCACCTTCCCCTTCTCATTTATATTGTTTTCTTACTTTACTGCACAGCCGTAGGTACTAACTTCTGTATATAAACAATACTACATATAGCCAAATAGGACAATCAACTTTCTACCCTTCTTTCTGTATGTCTTCTCCGCGCACCGTCACCCTCCCTCCTCCTCTTCTCTTTCCCTTCCTTTCTCTTCTCTTTTGTCCTAGGTCCTGACTTCACTCGGCAGACGCTTACTCATCGCAGCCGCCATACACTGGGATCGAACAGCCTCTCGTGCAGGGGGTGCTCAACCTCGCGTTAACGCCACAGTGCGGACTTGCAGTCGTTCACAAAGCTGGCGGTATCCCGCTCACCCCTGAGGTACTCGTGGGCACCGTACACATCGCGGCTAGACGCGCGAAAGAGTTGGACGTGTGGTTGGATGTCCAGGTGCGCGAGGACCTGATTCGGGAAAAGGTAGAAGTGCGGTTGAGATTCGCGTAGGGGTTGGAATCTGTCCGCTTGTATGCGCGTGTAGAGGGTAGCGAAACTTTGAAATGTACACATCTGACGAACGAAAAGTTAACAGCAGAACCTACAATATAATGTCTATAAAGAGATCTCCCAATGTCACGGCCAAGCCACAACGAACGAATGTGAACGAGAACTCGGGCAGAAAACCGATAAACGTATCGCCCATTTAGGCTATAGGAATTATCAGATTCAAGGAACATTCAGTACGTTCAGTCTCCATCTTACCCATATTCACCATTTGCAAACCCACGTCGATGAATGCTGCATAAAATGGCGCAGATTTTTGAAATATGAAAGTAAAGGATTCTGCCCAGTGTTCAACCTCGTTTGTCAAAGCGCGAGCTCGAGTGCTACTGTATACGATTAATGGACAGCCCGAATGGATCAAATTCCACGCAGAGTTTGGTTGGTTAGCTGTGCCATGAGTCGCAGGGCAGGGGCTCTATCTACTATATCTGTGTTTGAAGGTTGTCGATTATCGACGATCTCTCTCGCGGCGGCAAATCTCCCACTGGCACATTCATTGATGTCCGCTAGAATCCAGGTTGCGCCAAAGGATGCCCGATCCGTTGTGAGACACCCCTTATCTTGTGATTGTTGCGTGACATTCACATGCTTATTGTCTCAGAGCGTCTGAGTTATCGACCCCCAGAGAGTGCGCGATGGCATCCAACGGGCGGCTGAGAGAGGCTACGACAGATGGCGAACACAACGCGTGCTTGAGGGGCTGCCTGAAGGGGGATAGACCAACCGCGAGCATTATCGTATGTTGTCCTTGCGTGGGGACTTGACAGAGCGCGGGAGAGGACCCGACTAGCCTTTAAGAGTTGGCGATACCGAGTGTACCTGGCCTCTGTGAAAAATGGCACACGGGGACGGGCTAGCTGCGTTGCATGGAATCCGTGCTTGCTATCCTACGAAACCACTACCATGGCAAGGGGTTTTTAGTCCCTTTGAGGCCAACGCAAGTGAACAGCGGAGCACATCATCGTCCGCTCGGGACACCTGGCCACAACATAATTCGGTCAGTCCAGTAACAGAGTCATCAGTGATATCCACGTACTTTGTGCTAGCTTATCTATCTTCCCTGGGCTACCACTGAAATCGAAAATCGTCTTCGTTTGAGGTCGAGCAAGAGGCCATCTGCCGCAGAGAATAAATGCAAAGGGCGAAGGGCGACATACTAAGCTGCGTCAGTGGCTCGATTTAGCTAATGGCCATGGACAGCTTCCGAGCCGAGCCGTGGCAACGTGGTAAGCTTAAGGCACTACCGGAGCACACGGACCGCATCCGGCGCCATAACACCTCGGGTTACTATATCCGTCCTAACCTAACATGTGCTGCTGCTAGATTCGGTCGAGTCGAGATCGAGATAAGAGACAACAACTGTCCACGTGATTTCCCTTAGACTCGCGACTGCGTGAGCGTCATCTACACTCTGTCGACCGAGGGGTACATCACTTCACGCCAATACACGCCTATATCATTACTAACTATACCTAGCACATAATTCAGGTACACAATAAAGTCTCTTCTACTCTATGCTGACTAAGCGCACACTACTCGAGACTAAACATAACAGACCAACACACACTCTTCGGACACTATACATACCGTGTGCATACAGGAATAACAAGAACTGTCCGCCATCTCATCCGTCGTGTGCCTTACTTCTCCCACAACTTCAACAGGTTCTGAAACGTTTCAAACGGGTCCTCAGTCTCTCCACAAACATGAGGCAGACAACCTTGCGAGACAGTGCATCGGCAGTCATGTCGATAAGATTAGTGCACTCTTGGCCTGGCATATGCATTTCTGTAGGACAGAGATTAGTACAGTACGACTTACTTGATGACGAGAAACCCTTACTCTCCAAACATACGAAAAATGGCGTTTCCCCCAGGCTGGCCTTATAATGTTCACGGAACACGGCTTCCACCTCTTCGTTCAGGCTTGTTTCTTGAGCACGGCCCTCATCCTCCAACTTTATCTGTATGTTCCGCTTGAACTGATCAAACTTGGTGAATACTGCTATCACAGGCACTTTAAAAATTCCGTAGGTCAATCCCAGGTCATGGGCTTTTATTTCAACATACCATTCTTATCCGAGCAAAAACGGCGAAAATGCCTTATATCCAATGAAGGCCGATCATTATCCATCGGAATACAGTACCTGAGTAGTAATCACTGTGAACTTGCGGCTGCAAAGCTGAAAAAGGTACCAACCATATTACATGTACTCTATGCTTCAATTGCTTCTCCTGTGACTTGCGGCGGACAAAAGCTTGTACCATCTTCAGCTCGGTGTCACCACCGGCCTGAAATCCATTTGAATCGTGGAAAATATAATTCTGGTGATTCGCAAAGACGAGCTCGTCCTCGATATTGTGCCCACCACGCTGCAAGTAGAATCCTCACAATCAATCCTGACCTGGAGGAATATGACAATATGTGACCGACCTCCAGTGAAGGGCATCGAGCCTGGGTAGGTAATGAGATTAAAAGAGCTGGATGAGGAAAGGACATACCCGCTCCTGACTTCCCGTCCTGTAGATCCCTAGACTACTGTTGGGGGTGTCGCATACTCTTTGTAAAATGCATGTCTTTCCCGCGTTTGCTCTTCCAACAATGAGAATTCGGAATTTGATGTTTATCGCTGTGGGGATATTTGGATACATAACCATAGCGATATGCTGAAAAGAGGAAGACTAGGCAGTGGGGTCGAACGCGGTGTGAGAGAAACACTACACTACATTGGCTGACTGCCTTCGCAGTTTCCCAATATGGGCAAACGCACTCGCACAGCCCAAGCGCCCGGAGTTAAAACACGGAATTGTTACACACATATCCCCACGTGACTGCACGTGCAGCCTGCCTCCTTAGCGCAGTTGGCCGAAGACGGATATACGTATTTTATATTTTATGAAACATCGCCACAAATGGCTGCTGCTTCTGCCTTTGGTAGGAAATCTGTAGGCTCGGATCCAGCCGTTTTTCTCCACACTCCGACTAACTCAGATTGACTCCGCTTGACATCTGAAGAGTGGTGTCGCGGGTAAACCTTCTCTTTCCACACTCAGTTCCAAACTCCATCATCGTTAAATTCCGCCACCTCCGCTCAGCTAAGTGTGGAAGGGGGTTTCCGAATGCCTGGCTTGTGAGGAACTGGTCACCAACTTTCCATCCCTCGAGGGAACTTCCCGGTCATCCTCCGCCAAACTCCCCGAGACCGACCTATGCCCCACACTTTTCTTCGACCTCGGATCGCCGGATCGTTTCCATCTCCTCCAGTTCCCTCCTCACCGCCGGTCGAAAGGTTGTTTCAAGCCCTCTTCGCTCCACCCTTCGTCTCGTTTGCCCTTATCAAATTTCGTTTCCTTTTCATTTTCCCTGTGCCTTTCTTTGGGTTTCCCAGTCCCCCATTCCGAGTTTATGTGGCCAACACGCGTTCGAGGCGCGCGGACCTCATCGCCGACATTTGTGCCAGTGCCAACCGCTATTGACTGCATTTATCCCCATGGATGCGTCCTCATCGTGGGCCACATCCGCCACCGTAGCATCACCTGGCCACATCCCTCATTTGTAGTATCATCGGTGACATACTTTGGCCTTCGATCAGGAAGTGGGGCATAAGAATAGGCCTTACAGGCGGATTATTCGGACTGGTATACGTAGCTTCGTGTTGGGTCTGCGGGATCAGTGCGGATACAGGGACTCAGATATGTACAAGCTGTTTACTGTAAAACCACTTCCAGACGATCCTCCTCCCGCTGGATGTCCGTTACTTGTGGAGGGTTGTCTTCGGATATACAAATCGAAGTGTTTTTTTTCTAATATCATATTTTACCTAAGCTACACCCTTACAATATTAATCATAGACGTGCAAATAGTGGCATCTCCGGCCCGGATTCAACTTCTCAGCTCACGCTTCGATTCATGCGCGATGTGCCCAGCATTACTGTAATATTGTCCTCGATCCCAGAAAAAGGTTTCTTCTTCGTCGCGTTCGGCCAAAACACTCGTCTCGATGGATGCGATTTCCTTCAAGCGCGACCGCATGACCTTATATATAGGCCCAAGCTCCGCCATGTCGAGTGCTTTCTAGGCAAAAAATGGTTGCGTACCATCGCCTCCACTCGAGTCTTTATCCCAATTTCCTGACATGACGCTCCCCTCTATCTCCTTTTGTTATTATTTCGTTCTGGCGTAGGTGGATGCGAAGATGCCCGGAGCCGCAGCGGCCGTTCGAGGGCTTGATCACCATCCACTGCGGAGTCTCCCCGATGGCATCGACAGAATATGAGCCCGGCCGGTACGTCTGCTACCGCATCTGCATCCCTTGACCCTCGCTGAGCAACCATTTATCAGGTAAGTCACGCTCACTCGCATGCTTGACAAGGTCTTCAGGTGCAGCGACGCGATCGACCGCGAAGCCCTCTGTATCATCGCTGGTGAAAGCACGAGCATCCATCCGATGTCACTTCCTTTTTTATTCCCTCTTCCCTTCCTCGCATGAACCCAATGCCCTTTTGCAACTTCAAGTCTGGCACCTTCTTATCACAGCCCATGCTCTCGCAAACGCCGGTTCACTCCTCAACTATGCAAGCCTAGCCTGCGCCGCCGTACCCCAACATTTCGTCGCCCAGACGTGGAAGTAGTTGGCGCATGCGAGGTGATCGTCCGTGCGCCCGATTCCTGCGTGCCCATCCCACTCGCGCTGCATCATATGCCCTTCTGCATCTCTTTCGCCTTCTACCGTACAGCCTCTGAATCGAGTGGGGCTACGGGGTCAGCAGCAAGGGTATTGCTTTATCCTGCTTGGCTGGGACAGCGTCTCGCCCAGGGGACGCTCAACCTCGCGTTAACGCCACAGCGCGAACTCGCAGTCGTTTGCAAAGCCATTGGTCTCCCGCTCGCGCCTGAGGTGCTCGTGGGCGTGGAACAAGTCGCGGCTAGACGTGCAAAGGAGCTTGACGCATGGTTGGATGTTCAGGTGCGTGAGGACTGGATGGGGAAAAAGGTCGAAGTATGGTGAAATCTGTAGGGTTAGGGTCTGTGCGGTTATATGTGCGTGTAGAGGTTTGAAATGTGGACATCTGACGAGCGAGAAGTCTTATTTATACAGCAGAAGCTCACAATAGGATGTTCTATAAAGAGATCGCCTGATGTGACGACCACGCCACAGAGAACAAGAACGTGGGCATCTCACCTCCCACAGATAAACCTATTGCCAAATTAGGCTATATGAATAATTAGAATTAAGGAACATTCAGTTGATCTGGTCGCCGTTCCTCTCAGTCACATTCACCATTTGCAAATCCAGTTTGATAAATTCTGCATAACTTACAATGGCGCAGATTTCGAATTCTGAAATATGAAAATAAAGGATTCCACCCAATGTTCAATTTCATCATCGAAGAGCAAGCTCGTGCGCTCAACGTGCGCTATTACAATTAATGGACAGCCCGAATGAATCAAATTCCCTCCAGAGTTTGGTTGGTTAGCCGTGCTATGAGTGGCAGGGCATGGGCTCTATTTACTGTGTTTGTGTCTGAGGGTTGTCGATTATCGACGATCTCTCTCGCGGGCGGCGAATTCCCCCTGGCACATTCATTGACGTCCACTAGAATGCAAGTTGCGCCAAAAGATGCCCGATCTGTTGCGAGACACCCCTTACCTTGTGATTGTTGCGTGACATGCACATGCTTATTGTCTCGGAGTGCCTGGGTTATCGACTTCCGGAGAGGTTTCGACAGTGCGCCACAGGATCGTGCCGCCGAGAAGGGCTGCGACAGATGGCGAACGCAACGCGTGCTCAAGGAGCTGGCACAAGGGGGATAGACCAACTGCGAGCATGATCATATGCTGTCTTTGCGTGGGGACTTGACAGAGCGCGGGAGAGGACTGAGGACCAGACTGACCTCTAAGAGCTGGTGCCACCAAGTGCACCTGGCCGCTGTCAAAAATGACACCCGAGGACGGGCTGGCTGCCTTGTAAGGAATTTGCACTTGCTATCCGACAGAAGCACTACCATGACAAGGCGTTTTTAGTACCTTTGGGGCCAACACAACTGAACAGCGGAGCACATCGTCACCCACTCGGGACACCTGGACTTAACCTGGCCATAATATAATTCAGTCAGCCCAGCAACAGAGTCATCAGTGATACCCACGCACTTTGTGCCAGTTTCTCTATCCCCTCTGAGCTGCCACTGAAATCGTAAATCGTCTTCACTTTGAGGTCGAGCAAGAGGCCATCTGCCGCAAAGCAAAGGCGAAAGGCGACATACTGAGTTGCTGAGTCAGCGGATCGATTTAGTTCATGGGCAGCCCGTGGCAAGAGGTCTTCCGCTTCCTCTTCCTGACCAAAACTGGACCAATCAGACCGACTCGACACTCCCTCGACCAATCAGGTAATCTCAAACACGTGACCGCCTGCCTCCTTGATTTTTCACGTCCTCTTCCTTACTTGCCTGCACAAGTCCACTTTGATTCACGAGCGTCGTCATACGCTTATCTGAGCTCCATTATGTAGTGTAGTTGGCCGAATATTTCATGTTCCTCGTTTTCCCTTATCGAATTTCGTTCATTTCCATTTTGTTTTCGCTGTGCCTCCCTTTTGTTTTCCCAGGTCCCCATCCCGAGCTTACATAGCCAACAACCATCGGCTGCATGAATCTCCGTGGGCACGTCCTCACCATGGGTGACATCCGCTATCGCTGCATCACCCGGCCACATCCCTCATTTGCAGATCACCGACGACATACTTTCTGCTTTCGATCGCGCAATGGAGTGTAAGAATAGGCTCTGTAGGTGGACTGTTCGTATGGGCATACGAAGGTTCGTGTTGCATCTACGGGACACAGTACGGGTGCAAGGACTCGGATGTGTACACACTATTTAAACCTACTTCCAAGAGAGCTTTCCCCCCTGTATCATCCTGAAAGATTGTCTTCGTGTGGTGGTATTATGTAAATGCATATTGAAGTAGTTTTTTATTTGTTGTAAAACATGGATATGAGAATACAGTAGTGGCATCTCCGGCTTAGATTCAACTGAGCTCACGCGGTGCTCACGCTTCAATTGATACACCCACCATCGCCCTCAATCCCAAAGAAAGATTTCATCTTCACAGCCCTCAACTAAAACACACGTTCGACAGGCGCGAATTCATTCAAGCCCGACCGCACAACCTTGAATGTGGGCCCGAGCTCAGCCATGTCGAGTGCTCTCCAGGCAAAACACTGTTGCGCACTCCGTTCGAGTCTTCCTCTCATACAGTATTACTGATCTGATGCCCCTCCCCCTCCCCTTTTGTTTGTAATTGTAGTGTTCTGGTGCAAGTTAACGCGAAAATGATGTGCCCTGAGCCGCGGCGGCTATTCGAGGGCATGATCACCATCCTCTGCGAGCTCTCGCCGATGGCGTCGAAAGAGTATGAACCTGACCGGTATATCCGCCAAAGCGCCTGCAAAACCTGACTCCCGTTGAACAATCACCTATTCAGGCAAAGCGAAGAGGAAGTCGCACTAGCGCGCATGCTAGACAAGATCTTCAGACGCAGCGACGCGATCGAGCGCGAAGTCCTCTGCATCATCGCCGGCGAAAGCGTGAGCATTCATCCATCATCACCTTCACCCTTTCTTCCCCCCTTCCCTACTTCACGAACCCAATACTCTTTTGCAAGTTTAGGTCTGGCACCTCAGTATCATAGTCCATGCCCTCGCAGACGCCGGCTCAGTGCTTGACCGCGCCATCCTAGCCTGCGCTGCCGCGCTCCAACACTTCCTCTGCCCAGACTCGGAAGTCGTCGGCACGTGCGAGGTGACTGTCCACACGCCAGATTCTGGCGCGCCCGTCCCACTCGCACTGTGTCATGCCCCCTACTGCATCTCATTTGCGTTCTACCGCATCCTACCGCATCGCTTCTGATTCGAGTGGGAGTACGAGGGCAGGCGCGCGAGGATTGGCAGGAGCAACGGCCGGCGCAGCACCAAGGATATTTATTGCTCGACCCTGCTGGGCCCAAGTAGTGTCTCGCCCAGGGCAACCTCATGCATGCCGTAGTGTGAGCTTCCCATTGTAGGACATCACTCATTCCTTATCACGTATTTTAACAAGTTTCTTCTGAATCAGTTTTGTGCGAATGTGTGAAGGAGAAGGCACTATACTGGCTTCCTTTTCTGGCAACCACCGTCACCGTGGCAAAAGTTCCGCCAAAAACATTGTAGCAAACACCAGCTCAATTTGAAATATTTACATTCCGTTTTTGCACTTTCTAGCGCCAACGCAGAGTCATACAGCAACAGGGAAGGAACTCTCAAGATACTGTAATGTACTTGAGGACCAGTAGGCGCTGACATGGCTGTCCTCGGCAGTTGCCGCGAGCCTATCCCTCAAACAAGAGGCGGGGTAATTAGCGCCAGTGCCTGCAACATCTCAAAGACCATGTCATTTCTCTCTCTCTCACCCGAACTCATCGAACAGATCGCATCGTACCTGCGCCCGAAAGACCTCGCTGTGCTCAAACTCAGCTGCAGGCGGTTCCGCGACGTTGCAGAAGGCTCACTCTTGCTGCAGTACATATACCAAACTGGGTCCGCGGGTGTTTACGATCCCCTCTCTGACCTCTCCACGCGGTCCATCGCCGATCGGATGGAAATACTCAGACGCTGGGAGGCGTCGTGGGCCGACTTGGAGAGATCCTTGGCTGTGCCGCAACTCGTGATCTCCATAGATCGAGACCCGTACGGATGTACCTTTCTCTGCAGCGACTACCTTTTCTATGTCGACGGTGGGAACACCTGGTTGGATCAGAGCCCGTCTGTGCTATTTTACGTTGATCTGCGTGACGTGCTACATACAGGCCAGTATCGATGGAAGCAGGTCGACCATCCGCAGGGCTGGGTGTGGCACACGCAGGCGTTTTCCATCAAAGAAAACGACCTCGTCGTCTTCGCCTTCAGGTGAATACCGAAATCCCTCGTCTCGACTTGCCCACTTCCCTTTAATTTCCTTTTTTCAGCGCCAACTTTTCTGAAAGCAACACCCTGAAACAGAAGATAGTGCTCCAGTTCATGAGCCTCCAGACAGGGGGGGCGCACCCGCTCGCGAGGTTACCCAACATCCAGGTCGACACAGAGTGGTTCATCCTCCCCAACAAAATGCAGGTGGATGTCATCGGGGACAAGATTGTGTTTATACTGGCCAATATAGATACAGATGGCCCACAGAGGGATCTCATCTATCTTGGGGATTGGAAGCAGGGACGAATGACGCTGGTGAGTCACATGCTCTATATGATACGGCCGCGCCTCTCACGCACCACGATGCAAGGTACATAGCGCACCGTCTGGGACATACTTGGGTGCGTTCGCTGTGCTTAGATCAGACCTCGTACTCTTCTTAAGGCGCGACACACCGTCCATCGAAATCTGCCGCCTCATCAATCTGAGACCCAGCCCAAGAAATGGAAGCTCGAGTAGCGACGACGGCACATCCCCAACGACCTCTACCCCAACTCCGAGCCTTCGCCCTCTGCGCACACTTGCGCTCCCCACTTTGAACCCTGCGTGGAGAATTACCGCGGCCTATGGGGATACAGACTGCCAAATAGAGTGCGGGCGCGAGCCCGAGGTGTCCTTGCAGGATCACGAATGGGAGCAGGAGTGTGTGCGGCTCAAGCATGCCCCCACTCTGAGTCTCCTCCCGTTCCATAGCGCACCGGAGGACGCGGTCATCGGCATCAGGTTTACCGTAGTCAATTCTACCTCAAATTGGCAGAGCATCGTGATGTCGGTCAGCCATCGTGCACTGTGTGCGCTTGCCGCCGAGGGACATCCTCCAGATGGCCTCCAACAGGATCCCGATAGTAATGCTGGTGGTAGTGCTGGTGGAGCAAGCGAGGGAAAAGGAAGGGTCGAGCAAAAGCAGGAGCAGGCGATGGTGCCTTGGGAAGAGTGGGGACCTCAAGCGACGTACATCATCCTGCCATCCCATCCTTACTCAAGCACGCAGCACGCAGGCCAGCGCATGTTCTTGCTCGAATTGGAGAGGCTCGTGATACACGATTTCAGCGCTGCACGCGTCCGACGCGCCCGCGCCCGTTCCCGTCTTGCCCATGTTTGCACCAACACATCTGAAGGCAACAACGAGCAGAAGGAAGAGGCTGCGGCGGCAGCGACTGAGACTGTCATCAAAGGTGGCTCGGGGTCGTACTTCAAGGATGACGTGGCATCATCTCTTCCGTTCCTTGAGATGCATGTTGACGTGCCCAAGGCTTCAAACTCCCATATCTTGACAGATGGTGAGCGGCTGGTAGTATTTGTGCACAGGGTAGGTCGGACATCTGCTTCCTTTGGAAATAAAAACGTTTTGAAAGATTCAACATTCACATGCGTTGATTTTTAGGACGTAGTTGCCGACCGTATAACGTTTAATGTTCATGTGCTGGGGGATAACGAGTCTCAGATGGCGGCAAAGGCTCCATCTTTCGAGTCCCCATGCTCTTCCACACCAGTACCCTCTCCAGCGGGACCGCATATACCTCGCAGTAGATCTTGCACATGCGGCGATACTGCAGTTGTTGCGAACGAGTGCCAGTACACCTCTTGACAAATAGCGTATGTTTGAGCCCGCTCATGCAGAGGTCACGATCACACATATTGTACTGCATGTTCCGTCATCCATATATATTGTATATGGGTGGGTCGGAATGGGAGTGGTGGTTCCTATTTATTCCGCATTCCCCTGTTACATCCAGCAATATGCTCTTCTGAAGACTCCTCGAGACTTACGGGTCGGGGACGACGGATACCGTGCTCAACCTATAACTGGAGCTCCTACATTACTTTGTGGTGGGTTTGTGAGGCGGGGGTTAATGGCTCGAGCGTTGTGGGGTTGTGAGGAACCCGGTGGTATCCGTGATGATAATGATGGAGGGGGGACATATGTAAGTTGGATGCGGACGGTAGGGGGATGGAGACCGTGACTGGGTGACCGCAACCAGCCGGAACAATCTGTTGTCCTCTTTCTCTCACTCTCGTCATAATAGTCTTCAGATTTGAATGGTCGTCACGGCTGACAGATCTTAGAGCAGACACATCATGACGCAGAGAGAATAAGACAGGGATGGCATATACTTGGAACAGTGCTGTTAGAACAGCCACTAGTGCTGCGACAGGATGCACGGGAGTGTACGTGACTATGGTCACCTCCCTGATATGAATCGGTCTGAGGCTTAGAGTCAAGTCTACGAGGTGATAGTACTGAATGATAATGACATGTGACATCTC
The DNA here is from genome assembly GCA_003316435.1 of Russula virescens. Taxonomy (NCBI): domain Eukaryota; kingdom Fungi; phylum Basidiomycota; class Agaricomycetes; order Russulales; family Russulaceae; genus Russula; species Russula virescens. Next base: position 10,201 of record QFEY01002145.1, on the reverse strand, counting down.
CGGTCCGGATTCAACTTTACCATGAATTAGCTCACGCTTCGATTGATGCGCTGTGCCCACCATCGCCCTCGATCCCAGAGAAAAATATGACACTCTGCCCCCAACGAAAACACTCGTCTCGACAGCCGTGATTTTCTTCAAGCCCAACTACATAGCCTCACATTTGTCGAATATTCTCTATCACTGGGAAACACGTGGTTGCGTACTCTGACTACTGTCCCCTCTGTTCAAGTCTTTCTGCCAATGCCCAAATTCACTGACACGATGCCCTTATTTCTTTCTCCTCTTTGTTATTATAGCGTTCTAGCGCAGGTGGATGCAAGCATTGTCTGCCCTGAAGCGCAACAGGCTTTCGAGAGCAGGGGCGGGACTCCGCCGCAGGAGCATTGGTGGCGACGATGGCAGGGGCGGCACCAAGGGTATTACCCGACGCTGCTAAGCTCGAACAGCGTCTTGAACAGCACAAAGTCGAGGGTCTCCTACTCGCGACTGATGTACTTATTGGCTCTGTACGAGTCGTGGCTAGACGCGCAAAGGAGCTGGATGTGTGGTTGGACGTCCGCGTGCGAGGACTCAGGCATCAGGCTAAATGCGGAAAAGGTCGAAGTGTGCTGAAATCTGCATAGGGTTGGAGTCTGTGTGCTCGAGGGCGGCTCGACTTAAAAAATGTACACTACCGCCCCAGAGAACGAAAATCCTAATTTAAATCATCAAAACAGCACCCAATAATACAATGCCTATATCATTTTTGTCGAGAGATCGCCCATAATTACGCCACAATGGACGAATGCGAACGAGACCGTGGACATCTCGCCTTGAACGGGTAAACCTGTTGCCACGTTCACCAATTGCAAACGCAAGTCGATAGATTGAGAGATCTGAAATATGAGATGAGGGGTTCTGCCCAGTGCCCTAGACAAGTTCAGGTCCGGCTTAATTCAACCACCAGCATAATATCAAATATTTGCATTACGTTTGCGTGACCTCTAGGGTCAAGAGAGAGTTGTACAGCAGCAGGTAAGGAACTCTCAAGATATACAGTAGTGCTGTACTCAAGGACAAGTAGACGCTGTCCGATCCGGTCCTCGGCAGTTTCCGCAGGCACACCTCCATCCTCCATTCCCGAGTCATTCCTCCAGCGCCAGGCGGCAGCGATTAGCGCCGGTGAATGCAGCATCTCAAAGACCATGTCGTTTCTCTCTCTCTCACCCGAACTCATCGAACAGATCGCATCGTACTTGCGCCCGAAAGACCTCGCTGCGCTCATGCTCAGCTGTAGGCAGTTCCGTGACGTGGTAGAAGGCTCCCTCCTGCTGCAGTACATATGTCGAACTGGGCTCGCCGGCGTTTACGACCCGCTCTGTGACCTCTCTACCCAGTCCATCGCCGACCGGATGGAAATACTCAGACGGTGGGAGGCTTCATGGGCCGATTTGGAGAGATCCTTGATCGCACCGCGACTCGTGATCTCCATAGATCGAGATCCACAGGGAGAATCCTTTCTCTGCAATGATTACCTCTTCTATGTTGACCCGCATAGCGGCTGGGAGGATCAGCGCCCGTCGGCGCTGTCGTACGTCGATCTACGCGACGCGCTACGTACGGGCCAGTATACATGGAAGCGGCTTTACCATGAGGAAGGCTTGATGTTGTACACTCAGGCGTTTTCCATAGAAGAGAATGACCTCGTTGTCTCTGCCTTCAGGTGAATACCAAACTCCTTCGACTTGAATTACCCTCTTCCTTTTAATTTCCCTGTTTCAATGCCAGCTTTCACACAACCCCTGGCCTGCTGCCGAGGATAATGCTTCAGTTCACAAGTGTCCAGACGGGGGGGCCGCACCCACTTGCGAGATTACCCAACATGCAGGTTGACACACCGTGGTTCGGCCTCTCCACCTATAGGCAGCTTGAGATCATTGGGGATCGGATTGTGCTTGTACTGGCCAGCAGGGGCACAGAGGGTGCACAGAGGGTGCACATCTATCTCGGGGATTGGAAGCAGGGGCGAATGACGTTGGTAAGTCACATGCTTTATATGATACCTCCTCACCTCTCACGCACCACGCCGCAAGGTACATGGCTCACCGTTCGGGTCATACACGGGTGCGTTCGCCGTACTCTCATCCGACCTCCTACTCTTCCTCAATTACGACGCACCGTCCATCGAGATCTGCCATTTGATCGATCCGGGACCCATCCCGAGAAATGGAAGTTCGAGTAGCGACAACGGTTCACCCCCACTGACACCTACCCCAACTCCAAGCCTCCGCGTCGTGCGCACGCTTGCACTCCCCGGATGGAGGATTACTTCGGCCCTCATGGATACAGACCCCTACATAAAGCGCGAGCACGAGCCCGTGGAGTCCTTTCAGGGTCAGGAGTGGGAGCAGGGGTGTGTGCGGCTCATGCGTGCCCCTGCTGCCCTCCCGTTCCATAGCACACCGGAGGACATGCTCATCGGCGTCAGGATTTACATCGTCGATTCCGCCTCAATTTACAAGAGCGTCATGATGACGATCAGCCATAGTGCTCTATGTAAACTCGCCGCTGAGGGATCTCTTCCGGATAGCTGCCAACAGGATCCTGATAGTAGTGCTGGTTGCGGTGCTGGTGGAGAAGGCGAGGGAAAGGGAAGTGTTGAGCAAAAGCAGGAGCGGGTGATGGTGCCTTGGGAAGAGTGGAGATCTAAAGCGGCATCCATCGCCCCGCCGACCTTTCACTACTCGATCACGAAGCACGTAGGCCAGCGCTTGTTCTTGCTCGACCCGGAAAGGCTTGTGATACGCGATTTCAGCGCTAGGCGCGTCAGACGCGCCTGCGCCCGTTCCCATCGTACCCATGTTTGCACCAATACATGTGGAGACAACGACAAGCAGAAGGGAGGAGCTTCGGCGCCGGCGACTGAGGCTGACATCCAAGGCGGATCTGGGTCGTGCTTCAAGGACGACGTGGTGTCGTCGCTTCCGTTTTTTGAGACGCATGTCGACTTGCGCACTCGTCCGGGGGTGGTCAATTTCTTGACGGATGGTGAGCGGCTGGTAGTATTTGTCCGCCAGGTAGGTCGGGCATCTGCTCTCTTTTGAAATAACAACTTTTGAAAGATACGATTTTCACATCCATTGGTTTTTAGGGCCTAGACGGAGAGCCCATGACTTTTGATGTTCATGTGCTGGGAGATAACACGAGCCTCTGACGGCGGCGAACCTTTCGAGCTCCCGTGCCCTTTCACACCATATCCTCTTAGACGGGACCACATACACCTCACAGCGGACCTTCCGCATGTGGCGATATGGCAGTTCTTGCGAACGGGTAGCCGTGCACCTCTTGTCAAATAGCGTCACTTGCTCCCCGCTTGAGCTCGCTCGCGCGGAGGCCACGATCATATATACTGTACGATAGCAGTGGTTCCCACTTATTCTGCAAGCCGCATGTTACATCCGCTACAGCAACACACTCTCCTCGAGGGTTAAGGGTCGGAGACCATACCGGGCTCAACCTACCACTGGAGCTCCCTGCGTCGCTTTGTGGTAGCTTTTGGAAGGCGGGTTTAGAGGAGGATGATGGCTCCGGGAGGCCTTGCGGGAGGCAGCCGGGGACATTGCGAATTGGATGTGGACAGTAGTGAGATGGAAACCACGACCACAACTGTGAATGTTCGCGGTTGTAATCATATCCCAGATATGAATTTGCGAAAGGCTCAAAGTCGTGTGTCCATGATGTGACAGCACCGAAGAGACTGTCCATGCCATGGTATCTCCGGCCCGGATTCGATCTCAGCCAGCTCACGCTTCAAAGCGTCTGCCCTTCGCCCTCGATCACAGAGAAGGAGGATTTCTTTCTCTCTGCCCTCGACCAAAACACCCGTCTCGGTGGACACGAACTCCTTCAAGCCCGACCGCACGTCCTTACATTTGGGCTTGAGCTCGGCCATGTCAAGTCCTCTCTAGGCAAAGCACGGTGGCGTACCGTCACGTCTGTTCGGGCTTTTCTCTCAAATCCACCAACGTGACGCCCCTCCTGCCCTCTCCTTTTTGTTCGTAATTGTAGTGTTCTGGTACAAGTTGATGCGAAGGTGGTCCGCCCTGGGCCACAGAGGCCATTCGAGGGCTTGATCACCATCCACTGCGAGCTCACCCCGATGGCGTCGACAGAGTATGAGCCTGGCCGGTACGTCTGCTACCGCTTCTGCATCTGACCCTCACTAAATGTTCCATTTTCTGGGCAGAGCGAAGAGGGGGTTGCGCTTGCGCGCGTGCTGAACAAGATCCTCCGACGCGGCGACGCGATCGACACCGAAGTCCTCCGTATCATCGCCAGCGAAGGCGTGAGCATCTATCTGATATTACCTCCTTTTTCCTTCCTCCTTCCCTTCCTTGCATGAACCTCAATCGTCCGATATCGCCTTCTCCCTTCTCTTTCCCCTTCCCTTCCCCCTTTCCTCCTTGCACGAACATAATACCCTTTTGCAAATTCAGGTCTGGCACCTCCGTATTACAGTCCACGCCCTCGCAGACGCCAACTCACTCCTCGATTGCGCAAGCTTAGCCTTCGCCGCCGCACTCCGACACTTCCACAGCCCAGACGTGGAAGTGGTCCGCGCGCACGAAGTGATCGTCCAGGTGCCATATTCTCGCGCGCCTGCCTACTCGCGCTGCATCATACGCCCTTCTGCGTCTCTTTTGCATCCTACCGCGCCGCTTCTTAATCGATTGGGAGCATGAAAGCAGGCGCGGAAGGATTGGCGGCAGCAACCGCGGGCGCAGCACCAAGGGTATTGCTCGACCCTGCTGTGTTCGACCAGTGTCTCGCCCAGGAATGCTCAACCTCGCGTTAACGCCACAGAGCGAACTTGCGGTCGTGCAGAAAGCTGGTGGACTCCCGCTCGCGCCTAAGGTACTCATGGGTGCTGTACAACTCGCAACTGGACGCGCAAATGCGTTGGACGCATGGTTAGATGTCCGAGTACGCGAGGACTGGATGCGGAAAAAGGTGGAAGTGCGGTGAAATTCGCGTGGGAGCTGGGGTCTGTGCGCTTATATGCGCCTGTAGAGGTTTGAAATATATACATCTGACAAACGGAAAGTCTAATTTACTGTAAACGATCAAAACATCAGCCTACAATACAATGTTCATGTCACTTTTGTCGAGAGGTTGCCCAATGTCAAGCCACAACGAACTAATGCGGAAGAGAACGCGGGCACCTCGCCTTGTACGGATAGGCCTGTGACTAATTAAGGCATCAGAATGAGGAATCTCTGTCCCCGGGCCTTTTATATTCACCAATTGCGAACACCCACAAGCCGATAAATTGGGAGGCCATTATATATGGTGGCCCAGGTTTCTGAAATATGAAGTAAACGATTCTGTCCAGTGCCCAATCTCATCATCAGAGAGCAAGCTCGTACACTAGGACGACAACCTGAATCCCCGTAGAGTTGTTTGGTTAGCCGTGCTATGTGTGCCAGGGCAGGAGCTATATGTTGTCTCTGTCCGTGTTTGAAGGTTGTCGATTATCGGCCGTGTCTCTCGCGGCGGCGAATTTACTCCCACTAGCACATTCAGCGATGTCCCCTAGAATGCAGGTTGCGCCGACAAAAGCCTGATGCGTCGTAAGACACACCTTACCCTATGATTGTTGCGTCGCATGCACATGCTTGTCATTGACACACAGCGCTACCAGTCTCGGAGTGCCCGGGTAACCGACTCTCAGAGAGGATTCGACAGTGTACGAGAGGGCCCAACTGGCTGTTGAGAGAGGTTGCGACAGATGGCGAACGCAACGTGTGCTTGAGACGCTGTCAGAAGGGTGGATAGACCATGCCCGAGCATGATCGTGTCTTGTCACCAAGTGGGGACCTGACATAGCGCGAGAGATGACCTGACTGGGCACAGAGAGATGGGTCTACGGAGAACATCTGGCCTTTGCGAAAAATGGCATACAAGGACGTGCTTACTGCTGAGGCCGACAACTGGCAAGCAAACAGCGAGGTACATCGTTGTCCGATCGAGGCACCTGGACGCAAGCGCATTCGGTCAGTCCAGCAGCAGCAGAGTCATCAGTGATGTCTACACACCTTGTGTGAATGACTCTATCTCCTCGAGCTGCCCGCTGACATCGCAAATTGTCTCATTTGAAGTTGAGAACACAGGCGACGTTTGAATATTAATCTCTCACGCGTCTCATGAGCTGCTGAGTCAGTGGTTCGATTTAACTCAAGAGGCGGCTCGGCTAAGGTGCAACTCCCGAGCCGACAACCGGAAGACACGGACCGCAGAACCCATGCGCTTCGCTACTCGAAGTCTCGGATTACCATATACGGAAGTGCTAATAGATTAGATTACAGACCATCGCATAACAAACCAATACACACTCGCCAGACACGTACATAGGAAATAGAATAACCCTCCACGATCTTATATGTCACACGACCTACTTCCCTCGTAAGTCCAACGGGTTCTGAAATGGGACAGCACCCTCCTATCTCTTGATGGGCATAAGCCCGACAACCCTGCGAGAGAGCACATTGCTTGTCATTTCGATAAGCAAAGTGCACTCTTGGCCTGGCACATGCATTTCTGTAACGTAGAGATTAGCACCGTACGAGTTAATTGATGAAAGGAAACCCTCACTCTCCAAACGTATGATCGATGATGCTTCTCCAACGCTGGCTTCATAATGTTCACGGAACATGGCCTCCACCTCATTGCTGAGGCATGTGTCTTGAGCACGGCCCTCATCCTCTAAGTTCATCCGCATGTTACGCTTAAACTGATCAAACTTGGTGAATACTGCTATCACAGGCACTTCAAAATGTCCCATAGGTCAATCCCAGGTCATGAGCTTTCGATTCGACATACCATTCTTATCCGAGCAAAAGCGGCGAAAATGCCTTATATCTAGCGAAGGCCGATCATTGTCCATTGGAATACAGTACCTGAGTTGTATATATCGTGAATTTGCAACGGTAAACACCGAAAGGAACGAACCATATTGCGTGCAATCTATGTTTCAATTCCTTCTCCCGCGACTTGCGACGGACAAAGTCTTGTACCGTCTTCAGCTCAGCGTCACCACCCGCTTCGAATCCATTCGAGTCGTGAAAAATATAATCACGATGGCTTGCAAAGACGAGCTCATCCTCGATATTGTGCTCGTCATGCTGCAAGCGGAATCCTTACGATCAGCCGTGACCCACAAGGATATGTATGACCAACCTCTAGTGAACGGTGGAGTCGAGCCTATTAAGATGATGAGATTGAAAAGTCCCAGATGGGGAGAGGACGTACCCTCTCCTGATATCCCGTCCTATGGATCTCCGGGCTGTCGGTGGTGTCGCATACTCTTTGTAAAATGCAAGTCTTCCCCGCGTTCGCTCTTCCAACAATGAGGACTCGGAATTTGAGGTTGCCAGTGGTCGCTGTGGGGATATTCTGACGTATAGTCATTGCGATATGCAGAAAAGAGGAAGACTAGGCAGTGGGGTCGAACGCGGTGTTAGATTACCGAAATGCATGTTGTTTTAATCACAGCGCTTATGAACGCCCGATAGGGTAGGTTGCCCTCTTACGCTTACACATCCGCCACCGGAGCGAAGTGGGGGCAACCACGTGATTATGCACGGTATCTTTCACTTGGCATAGTCTTGGCATCGCCACAATTGGACTTTTTCCGAGATCCTGTATACGGTGGTGAGGTGGCTGAGGCCTAATCCAGTCAAGCTTGCCTAATCCAGTATGTTGGCCCAATCCAGTAGTTGAGCCTGACCAATGAGAGTACTCTGGATCATGCTGAACAGTGATTATGTCAACCATGAACACATGAACCTTATTATGGGCCTGTACAGCAACAGGATTCTGATTCTGGATTCTGAACTTGAAACCCCAACATATGACTGTGGGGTTTTCCAGGAGTAATGAGAGTGACAAGTGTGGGGGCTGCCATGGTGAAGCAGTCCCAGGCATACTGGGCACTGGCACAGATGCTGCAGGTTTGAAACCCACAGCTAGTGATGTCACAGCTCAGCTCAAAAACCACTAGCCAGCCAGCCGAGTCCTTTTTGAGCTGAGCTGAGCCATTGAATGGCTTATGGCTAGGGAGCCACTTGAGCCATGGTTTAAATACCCAAATAAGGATTCCTAATTTGGTTTGGGTGATGCTCAGTGATGGACTTCTAAGCCCTTCGACTGAGGCTTCCCTATGCTCTTATATACATAAATAGTCACTTCCCTTATTCTTACATATCTGTAGTATAGTATATAGTTCTAAAAATACCCCAATGTAAGTGACTCTTTGGATCAGCATGGGTAACCCATGGGTGTCTGTGAGGTGACCCATACTCTGATCCACGATTACCCTTACCCATGACCCATGGGTATTCATGGGCAGGTACTATGGGTTATGGGTTTGTGCAACAGGTCCTCTATATTTTGCATGAGTGTCTACTACAAAATTGTACTGTCTCAGCCAGCATCAAGTTCCACCTCAAACAAATAAATGAGATGCAAGTCGATCGTGCTGAATAGCAGCTGTGAACATGGCCCACACATGCTATATCACAGTATGGTGTCCTGACTGTCACCCAAAATCATGAACAGTGCATGAGCAGGCTTCTTGTCTTCCAACAGCACATCCATGTGTTGAAATCTGAGATCAGTGGTGGCACTGGCTCATTGTCAGACTGATGAAGGATGGTCAGTCTCAATAGCTGTGCAGTTGATGTCAGCATCCACATTTTGTATCCAAGCTCGTGAGGAGCATGCAGGCACTATATTGCAGCATGGTGTCAGTGGGTCAGTGGGAAACCAGGATGAGAGAAGTGACATGTGGTGTGGGCCCATTTACATCAAGATGTGGGCTCTGCCTCAGGTTGGCTGCACTGCTGTGCATGCATGGGTGCAGTGGGGAAGTAAGGTTCCATTGATTTTGTTTCTCAGTTTGTTGTTGTGTTCATTCTCATTGTCCTGCTCATTTTTATTGTCTCACCCCTGCTTTCATGTGCCTGTTTTTGCTGTTGTGCCCCCATTTTCATTGTTGTGCAGTTGTTTGATATCATGGTGCCATCATCGTCAGTGGCAGATGGTGTGGTCACACCAATCTGCTGGGATTGGCCCATCGACTTGGGATCTCCACACCCTTGTCATATTCAATGCTGATTTCTTCTGTGTGGAGCTTTGAGCCAGTCACTCACAAACTGTTGAACAAAGAGGGAGAAACAAGTCAGAATTCCAAGAGAAAGCAAGAAAGTGAAGAATACTCACAAATTGTGAACCATATAGGGAAGGATATGAATGAAAGTGAGACAATGCGAGACAATGCAGAACACTCACTGTTGGTGGGTGAACACAACAGGCCAGTGCATGAGAAACAAGTCAACATACAGGGTGCCAAACTGTTTGAGATCATGCTTGAGCCACTGACCAAAATGTTGGAACATCATTGATCCACCCAATAGCACAATGTTCTGCATGAAATTCCTTTGATCAAAGGTGTGAAAAAAGAACAGCAACTGGGTCCGAACCTTGTACAAGCCTTGACAAACATTGATGGGCAAAGCCTGAATGGTGCTATTGACAATCTCTGGAAGAGGGGTCAAGAAGTTGGAGGAGTAGATTTCTGGATTGAAGAAGATTTCAGGAGTGAGGAAGCATTCATACCTGATCTTGACTGTGTATTGCTGTTGATGCAAATGAGTCACCATTCAAAGAAAATGTAGACAAAATCATACATGGCCAGTCACAGAATGCTCCCCATCATACTGCTCAAAATACTTGTAGGGCTCTGCATCGTACTTTTGGAACTCCTTGACGATGTCTTGATACATGTACATATAATTCTCCTTGACCTTTCTTGCAACCTTGAGCTGGTCCTCAGGCAGCACCTGCACCATCTCTCTGTGCTCTCACATGAGATTGAGCACAAACTGGGTAATTGCAACACTCGCAAGAGTGTGAAGGCCAGACCTTGGTGAAGATGTGAGTTCTGAGGTGGAGAGGTCTGAGTTCATGTTCGTTGTGTGATCAATTGTCACTCCAAGTCAATGTCAATGTCAATTTGAGACGGGGTCAACTGGTTCAAGTTCTATCTTTGTCTGGAGATCCGATCTCTCACAACTAGTGTTGGGGAAGTTTGGTTTGTGCCTGAAACCACTTAGTGAAATGAAGGTAAAGGACTTATCCAATTGCTTAGCAAATCTAGGGA